>LOJH01030492.1:0-17092 GCA_001685095.1 Ellobius talpinus | reverse complement strand
GAGGAAGGGAGAGGAGTGGAGAAAAATATATAGCTCAATAAAAACAATAAAAAAGAAATATCTTTGCCTTAAAAAAGTAAATTCACTATGTCTAGTCAATGAAAGAGAAGCATAAAAATACTCACTGTGCCATTAGTGTTGATAAGATTTATTTTTTAGTAAATAATATGTGTCAACCATAAGTGTGCATTGGTTAATATGACATCCGGCTATAAATTTGATTCTGCCTCAGAAACACTTCTAAAAGCCTCTGCTGCAATCATCCAGATCTGAAAGCCCAAGAATAGGCAGATAATATCCTAGGAAGACATTACATTACCCAGTAGCCAATGTGGGGATTCTGACTAGAGAAAAAAACAATTGATCAATCGATCAAAATGGCAGCCTCTATAGAGCTCGAAACTAAGTCCAAATCTGATATAGGAATGGCTGGTATATGAGGACCGTCGCAGTATGACTCCATGAAACCCAAGCCTCAAAATGGCTCTCTTCTCCTCAGCTATAGGTAGATTCTTTGATATTGCTATTGCTGTGATTTCCAAAAGTTCTCAAAGATTTGTTTTAAAAGCTTGACTGTAGATAGAAGATATCATTTTCTCCAGTCTGATCTTTATACTCCCTGGCTCCTTCCCTGCCTTTCCATGTTGTCTAAGACCTTCAGCACAGTGATGGAGCGGGGCAGAAGCAGATACCTCTAATTTTAGAAAACCTCTAAGGTTGTGAATACAGTGTTTACTCTATGTATTTATTCAGCTCTTTAGCCAATGAAAGTGTGTCTGTTTCTTGTCTGGTTTTAAACCGAACAAGAATTGTGGTTTTAAACCCTAGTGTTGAATTTTTGAAAAATGTCCTCTTTGGCTCTATTGATTGGTTTACCTGATTTTTTTTCTCCCTGAATCACTTGTTGGGCTTACTTTAATGTCGGTATTTTTAAAAAAGATCCTCCATGACCATGGTGCACTTAAAATTAGTAACTGGCCAGATTCAACTCCTTTATATTTTATGAAATCTGTATTCATGTTTGTATACCACAGCTATTCTCTCTTGTACTGCCCAGGTCTCATTTTCCTTTGACTTTAGGATCACTCTATGAATTAATTGGAGAGCATTTTCTTTCCTTCCTTTCTCTGGAAAGGTACTAATAAGATTAAGAATACATTTTCTAATGAGTAAAGCATTTTTAAATATGTCTATGAAATCAAGCTTAATAATGCTAACATTAAACACCTTGTTTATTAGGAGTTGAACCCCATAAACACCCACAGATCTTTTTGCTTTTCATTTTGAGATAATGTCTGATATTAATCAAGGTTATCTAGAGGCACAGAATTGATTGAATGAATATATCTTCAAAAGAGAATTTATTAGATTGGCATACATGATATTGTCTTTTCATCAAACAAAGGCTGACTCACTAGAGAGGACAAGAACCCATCAGTTTCTCAGTCCGTAAGCATGGTTCCTCAACAGTCCCAATCTGATGCTTAAGGCCTAGAAGATTCCTAGAGAGTCCACACTGGAAGTATGAAGAAGCTGGGCTCTGATATCAGTGAAGCAATGTTGCTGTTGGGAGCAACAGTGTAGATGAACTTGCCAAAACAAAGCAAAAGAAAAGAGGGAAAGGTCCCCCCCACCCCCACATCTTCCACTTCCCTTTATTCAAGCTGCCATAGAAAGTTGCTGTTCATGTTTAGGATGAGATTCTCTGGTCAAGAAAATCCCTCACAAGTGTGGCTATCTGTTTGCCTTTTAGTTAAATCAGATCCAGCTTAGTTGACAGATTAACCACTATAGGTCTCATCAAGTTTTCTAAACTTGCCTTGAAGTATCTCTGGTAGGACTTGCCACCCTCCTCAGCCTACCGTAGTGGAGACATTCACCACCATGCCCAGCTTACCCTCTACAGCTTTATTAGTTTAAATGTGTTTCATCTGGCAACTTATGGAAGAGGATTGAAAATCTACCCCTAGGAATTTCCAGTTCTCAGTTATCTTTGTAGTGTGTAATTATTGTTAAATGTTCAAGAACTGTTCTTTTAATCATAAACTTGATGACTTTGTAACTATTAATAGTTGAACCTTAAACTTCTAGAGATGCCAGATATGAACACTGCATTGTTAGCTTTTTTCTAATTCATGGTTTTAAAATATTTTAGTTTAAATTTCTTGGTTTTTTTTACAGGTCTACAAATCATGGGGTCTTTCAGCTTAGTTTTGCTTAGTTCTCTTAGTGGGGTTCCAGCCAATCACGCATTTATCGTGCCCGCTAGTAACTCTGGAACTACTTTTAACTTCAGATTGGTTTTCTATTTTCCAAATTTTTATCAGCTCTTTTTTCATGTACTACCCAATTTTTTTTCTTTCCCTTTTTTCATCTACTCATTCGAGCATACATGAAGGGCAACATGTGGTTTTTGTCTTTCCAAATTTGAGTCATCTCACTTAATATTGTTCTTTCCAAAACCATTCATTTTTCTGCAAATTTCATTTTTCTTCATAGCGGAATAAAACTCCATTGTGTTATTTACCACATTCTCATTATCTAGCTATTGATGGACATCTAAGCATCCATCTCCTGAGTATGTGAATAATATGTGAATAAAATAACATTAACAAATATGGATACACAAGTGTCTCTGTGCTAATTTTTTAATGAGTTAAGTTAATAATGAACTTAACGATTCCTGCACCCAAGGAGTAGAGAATGTTTAAATTTTATAAACATTTCTTCAGTGATTTTTGAGAAGTGAGATTCTTGTGGTTGACTCTTGTGATTTCTGATTTCAAAATTCTTAGCAATATATTGGAGAGTTCACTGCTGCTGCTCATAATAATTCAAAGGGGTTTGGGCTTCCCAGCCTGAGTGCTGTAAGCATGAAAAGCCCAACATCCATCTTACAGAATTCATATCTGGAGTCAGTTATTCCCTGATCCTCTGTGGCCTCAGGTTGTCCTCCTCTTGACTTGGAGACTGTTTATTTCTGCTGCCTATGAATTTCTCCTTACTTCAAGTTTAATAACATATTCAGTATTCTCATAAATTCTAATTCTTCCAATTAGATTTCCATTGTTTTTAATTAAACTTTGTCAATACTGTGGTTAAATGCTTTTAGGTTTTAGTATACCTATATAAATCCTAACTGAAGTCTGGTGTTTCAGCTGTGCAAATTGATGATTTAATCTAAGTTTCCAGAGGGCTCCACACTCCTCTCCCCCAATCCCTACTGACCATTATATCATACACCCTTTAAGATCAGGAGACATTGTAAAACCTCCTCATGTTATATAGAAATAATGTGATTTTTATATCAGAGTACCTTAGGTGTTTTCTCACTGATGATGCCTATCAATGGTACAAAACTGAAAATTTAAGCTAAGTCTTCTGAATTTGTCTCTTCAGATTAAGAATTAAAGGAAAACTACCTTTGTGGGCTCTGGGGATATGACTCAGTGTCAGAGTCTTTGTTCAGGATTTCATCCTGAGCACCATGGGAAAAAAACAAACTTCCTTATAGAGTTGATGTATATTCTGTATAGAAAACATTCTATTTTGCTCAGCTTATATGAGGGCTTATTGAGCCTCTGCCTTAGAACAGGGTTGTGTTTGTGATGCTATTTACGTTTCTTATATACAGGACCAGATGTTTAGTTTAAAGCACATGAGTTGGAGTGTCAGATTTTGCAAATAAAAACACAGGACAATCAACACAATCAGAATTGTGAGTAAGTAATAAGTGGGTTTTTACTGTGTGCACCATGCAATATTCAGTACACTTTCATACTGAAGAAATATCACTGTTCGTCTGATATTTAAACTTAACTGAGTATTCTGCATTTCAGCTGACGAATCTAACCTGTATCCACCTATTTTAATTTAAGCAGTAATAGTCATTTTCACACATGTGTTTGTTTTTACTAGCATAGTATTTTTTAAGTAAGAGGCCTTCTCTCCATTATATTTTCATAAAGAATTTCTTATTGAGAGATAAGAGATTTTGTTGTTCTTGTTTCTTTTGATGTATTTTTCTACTTTTTTGAGAGTTTTATTCATGAGGCCTATATTTACAGTATCTACTCCCCTAACCCTCCAACTCCTCTCAAGTACCACCAAGTCCCTCTCAAATTCATGACCTTTTCTTAATTATTAGTGTGTATGTGTGTGTGTATGTGTGTGCATGTGCATGTGTGTATGTACATGTATGTCAACCAAGTACATTTAGTATTCCTTTTATGCACATGTGTTTAGAACTGACCTTTTGGGATTGAACAAGCTATCAAAGAGCTCATGCCTGAAGCAAATGAACTCTTTCTTTTCCCACATCCATTTATTGCCTATAGCTTTTCATCTAGGTTTAGAACCTTGTGAAACATTCTTAATCTATGTTGGCATGTCAACTGCTATTGTCATTATGGGTGTCTTTTGTGGGCAACCATACTGTTGAGATTTCATGGGTACAGCTTTCCTGTCATGTCCAGAGACACTTTCTAGCAGTGAACATCCTGGTCCTTTGCTCTGACAGTCTTTCTGTCCCTTCTCTCATGATTTCTCCTGAACATAAGGTTGAGAGGTTGGGCTGCAGATGTGTCAGCTGCGGTGGACACCCAGTGGGCACTTGTTTTCTGAGTTTTGATCAGTTACAGTAATAGTCTCCATCTGCTGAAAAAAGAAACTTCTCTGATAAGGAATGAGAGGTACACTTACCTATGGGTGTAAGGGAAATTATTTAGAATAGTATTTTAGGAACATTGTTTAGGAAAATGGAAGTGGCTTTTTTTAATCAAATGGCTCAATCCTATCATTGAATGGCAACACTTATTTTTATTTGTTCTTTCCTTTGGATTTAATAGCTGTATTTGAATTTTAGACACTTTAAGTGAGTTTTAGAGTTGCGTTTAAAGATAGCAGTTAATCCTTCAGTACATGGAAGCTGGGATATGCTTCAGCGACTCAGAAAACAAAACAAAACACATTTTCTGGTCTGTGCTTCCTCTCTTTTCTGTCACTTTTTAATAGCTACCTTAAGTCACAACCGTGTTAGTCACTGGATGGAGAGCCCTAAACAACTCATTTTCTTTCTCAAGAGTCTGTTCCCATCAGCAACCCTACAGCCGTGCATTTCCGCCCACTTCAGGCACTGCTGTACTGTGGAGGAGTGTGGGGAGGAAGGCCAGCATTGCACACACAATGGATGGCTCTGCGTGACCACAGTGGAAACAATGAGGCTTTCCAAAGCACAAAACAACAGAGCTGGGCCATATGCCACCAGAAGAGCGTTGTTGAGGACCGTACCTTGTTCAAGGACCTTCAAGTGGTCCTTCTTGGTGTGGAAACAAGGCTGCTTTGTTAGGCTGTTCATTAAGGCCTCCACCCAACAAATGCCCCTCTCCTTTCCCCTCATCCCAGAAGAACTCTTGATTCCTCTCTTTGCTTGTCGCTTCCATTCTGACCTTGGAAAATACCACTTCCTTTCGCCAAAGAGGGGTGTCATTGGACTTACATGAGTAAGGAAAGCGTGTGCTTTCTACAGACTCTTCCATTTCTAGTGCACATGTGGCCAAGATCCCTGAGGACTCGTTACCCATTACTGAGAACAAAGTGAATCTTTAGAGCACAAGAGTAAAATGGGAGAAACGCATTTGTAGCTTGCCTTGCTCCCATGTCGCCTCTTACTCTCATTAACTAAAACACATCAACACTAAACCTCATCATAAAGTGGAATAGAGCTCAGATGAGAAACCATGGTCCCAGGGACAAAGCAACAGAGCTGAAGGAAGGCTAGAAGAAAGAAGGGGTATATCTCTATGGAGGCCCTTATCGTAGAGACTAAAATGGGTCCACCTTGCACTCTTGGGGTTTACATGCAGAGGGATTGAAAAGCTGCAAATGGTGCTGCCCTGAGAAAAGGCACTTGGGCATCTCTGCTGCTGTCTCTGCAGGAGGGCAGGCTCGGCATCTCTGTCTCCATGGGCAGGGGCTGCTGACACTCCACATTTCTCTCCCTCAGTACTTAAAGTGCATCTCAGTAAAATCCAGTTTCCTTTTATACTGGGCTTACTCATCACTCCTGCCTTCCAACCTCCAAACATTTTTCCACCTCCAGCAGCAGTTGTACCCAGTGGGAAGAGGGAATCTGGGACAAGTTACTTTGTCATTCTGTGCCTTCCTGTCCCCTGTACATGAGAGAATAATCATATCTCTTTGTAGATGAGGCCTTCTGCTGCATCCTCCCCCAGCATGTCATGATTCCCCACCATCTCAATCACTTCTGCAAGGAGTAGGTGAGTAGCTGGACTTCCCAGAGCCTTGAAAGAAGGCACTGTCTCTCAGTTTTGTCCATCTATTGCTCACCTCTACCACAGTGCCTGATGTCTGGTACACAGTAGTCCTTAAATGAGGCTTTGATTGGTAGTTCTGCCTAATCCAGGGATGAAAAGCCCAGTCAGTTCTCATTATCCATGACAGTCAATCTTTATAAAGTCATGGCAAGCAATGAATTAGCCAATGGTAACTGACTGGGATGGTACTATCTACAATGGACTGGGTCCTCCCACATCAACCAATAATACAACCTCTTACAGACATGACCCTAGGCTAGTATGACCTGGCGAATTCCACAGCTGTAGATTCCAAGTAGATTGTAATAGTGTTGAGTTGACAATAAAAATTAACCAGTACGATCATTACGATCATGATTGCGTTTTCAAAAAATGTATGTGCAGGGTCTCAAGGAGCCCAGGATGGCCTCAAACTCACCATGTGGCTGAAAGAACAACCTTGAACTTCTGATCTTCCCATCTCTCCCTGCCAAGTGCTGGGATTGTGGTGTGCTCCACCTTCCTGAGTGTTCTACCAGACAGCTCTGTTCAGAGTCCTCAAATATCATGTCTTGTAAGATGTCTTCTCAGATTCATAGGCAAAGAAAAATTCTTCTCTCATAAAACATAGTTGGTGACCACATTTTAGCAATCATTACAGTTCTATAAAAGTTATTTAGATGTTATTCATTCCAATCAGCTAAGGAAATTTTGAAGTCAGAAATGATGTGTTTTTCATCTCTGAATTCCCAACAGCTCTAGCATTGATCTTTACATATAAATTATCAATCGTTGTTCTTAAAAATTAAATTTGATAGATTTTTCTCTTAGGTCTGAAAGTAGACAGAGAGCTTCAAAATCTCATTTGCACTGGGTTATTAGCCACTGGCTTATCTCCTTTCAACGGAGCTAAAGCGCCAGGAAGCCTGGGCCCCTTCCCTTACCCCACCCCTACCTGGAAGCCTCTGCATTCTGGAGACAGGCTGATGTGCAATGGAAACCCAGGCTGGCCTCTATAAAGTCTGAAATTACACATTAAGCTCCTTTCTTATTGGAAAGTCCTTGTTGACCAGATCCATCAACAACCCATTCACTTTGGAATGAATAAGCTCTCAAGTCACTGCTGACTGCTCGAAGATTCCTTTCCCATGCTTCCTCATGATGAATCATAGCACAACACTCCCAGGTGCCTTGTGATGGCAAACTTACCCTTATGAACAAAGTGACTCTAGCCTCTATGTTTCTTTTGCTATGAGGTAAAAACTGACCTTTCTCAGAAGGCATGTGCATGACCCCCAGAAGGCTAACAGGTCATTATGGAGAAGAGCAAAGTATATTTTGTTTACTCCACACTGCCTGGATTTATTGGGTGTATCTGATACATTTACATTCTTGGCCTGCTATTCCTCTCCTTGACATGTGGTATGAAGATGGGGTGAGTGGAGGAAATGGTAAAGCTGGATATGGAAAAGATTAACTAAGTTTTCAGAATACTTGATCACATCACACACTGATGCTCCATGTGAATTAGGGCTTATCTCTAAGGGACTCTCGTGTTATGCTCCGTGTGAATTAGGGTTTATCTCTAAGGCACTCTCATGTGATGACATGTCAATGGTGAGGAGACTGATGTGTTCTCTGTGGAATTCAAGCAAAGCCTAGAACTCCTCAGTCCATCACTGAACAAGCTCTACTTACCGAGAACACACTCATTTATCAACACTCATGAAGAGAAAATTCAATCTTCATTTCCAGTGACTCAATTTCAAGAAACCACACAGAGTTATTGAAATTCAGAACAGAAGCGGCCATAATCTGCTTAAAACTGACCACAGTCAGTTTAAAACCCTAACTCGTTGGAAGTGTGAAAGATACTTCAGAGGAGACACAGATGAATTTTCTAAAGCTACAAGCCAAGGTTATTTGTACTCAGATATCCCAACAACTAACTTTCAAGTTTTCCTGCAAAGATCTATTTTACCGCCTTGTATGTCACTGTGTATGCTGGTAACCATCTATGCCTGTCTCCTGATCTATATTCTTATCCTGGTTAGTTTTTGCCATTTGAGAAGAAGGAGCCTCAATTGCAAAATGCCCCCAAAATATTGACCTATGAGCAAGTCTGTGGGGAATTTTTATTGATCAATGAGTGTTGTGGGAGCCCTCAATCCATCGTGGGCAGTGCCACCCCTCCTAGGCAGGTGCTCCTGGGGCACAAAGGAAAGCCGGCTAGCAAGTCAGTAAGCCACACTTCCCTGTGGATTCTACTTCAGTCCCTACATACAGGTTCCTCCATTGAGTTCCTGCCCTGATTTCCATCTGTAATGGAGTATGGCCTGAGAGTTGTATTATGAACCAACAAAACCAAACAAACCACCTTTTCCTCCCCAGGTTGTTTACAGTCATGGTCTTTCCCACAGAAACAGAAACCCTAACTAAGACAGTACCCACCCTCTTTACTGGGCCTGGTTTCCCAAGGCTGGTAACCTGTCATCTCTCTTATTAGACTCCAGCCAGTAGGATGGAACCAGGAAAAAAAGGGGGGGCTGCATCTGGAGAGTAGGAGGGAAACAGAAAGGTTCCCGCAGTAGTAGTGAGCAGTAGTGTGAACTGTGTGGGCCTGGTGGATGAGTAGTGTAACATTGTTCACTGGTTTCCAGGCATCCATCAGTGAGTCTCACCATCTGGTGTAGCAGCAGCCAAGGATGTCAGTGATAATATCCTGTGGCTCTTTAAATTCCCTGATTTCGGTACAACCTCTGGTAACTTGCCCTTCTCTTTTCCTGAGCCTACACTGTAATTTCCATAGTAAGTCTTGTCTTAATTAGGGTTTCTCTGGCTGTGAAGAGACACCATGGCCTTGGAAACTCTTATAAAGGAAAAAACATTTAACTGGGTGGCTTACAGTTTCAGAGGTTCATTCCACCATCATCATGGTGGAGCATGGCGGCATGCAGGCAGACATGGTGCTGGAGAAGCAGCTGAGAGTCCCACATCTTGATCAGCACACAACAGGAAGTGGTCTGAGACAATGGGAACTATCTTGAGCATATGAGACCTCAAAACCTGCCTCCATAGTGACACACTTCCTCCAACAAGGCCATACCTAATCCAACAAAGCCACACCTCCCAAGAGTGCCAATTCTTTGGAGGATGAATTTCTTTCAAACCACCACAAGTCTTTTCCTGCTTCGAATACTCCATTTGATCTCTGAGTTTTGATAATACCCTGTTGCCACTTCTTCCCTGGGATTGTCTCTATCAATAAGATTTTTAACTTTTAAAGACTATAAATATAGTATATAGCAGGACTGGGGTTATAGTGAATTGTGACCAACAGGTTCTTCAGAAAAAAAGAGTGTCTCAATCTCCCCAGCTAAAGAAGGCAAGCTTCTTGTCTTAGTTACTTTTCTATTGCTGAGACAAAACACCATGACCAAGGCAACTCATAGAAAGGATTTTATTTGGAGCTTACAGTTCCAGAGGGATGAATCCATGACCATCACAGTCAGGAAACATGGCAGCAGGCAGGCATGGTGACTAAAACTGAAAGCTGAGAGCTGAGGATTCACATCTCAAGAAGGAAAACAGGAATCAAAGAGAGAAAACTCAAAATGGCCAAGTCTTTCAGCTCCCAAAACTGGCCCCCAGTGATGTGATGTCCTTCCTCTGACAAGGCCATATCTTCTAAACCTACCCAAACAGGGCTACTGACTGGGATCAGATATTCAAAGGCACAGACTGATAGGAGACATCTTATCCAAAGTACCACATCTTTAACAAAATCCAAGTCATGCTGCAGAAGAGCATGACTCAAATTTCAGTGAATCGATTCCTTCAGAGGCAGCTTGCCAATGATGCAGAAATGCCAGCATGCCATTGCCTGGATACAGGTGAGGACTTAGGAAGGGATTGCTGTTCTGGGGACTCCTTCTGGCAGTCTGGAAAACCTGTAGACTCTTTTCTCAGAACAAAAATTTCAAGTATATAAAACAAAATATAACATTATAATAGAAGACAACTATATACAAGTATAATTCTCAACATGAAAACAACTTTTTAGCCTCTCTCTCTCTCTCTCTCTCTCTCTCTGTGTTGTACTATATATCTAATAATTCCTATAGTTTCAACATAATGATATTAAGGCACAAAATTTTGGCATAACTCTTACAAAGATAATGAAATAAGGCTTAAAGTAGTGGCAAATTGACCATCAGAATTTTGTTATCTATATTTATAGAGAAAGAAAATGATGAATCTCTATTTAAGATTAGCAAAAAATGTTGTGACTTTTTTTTTCACTCAAGTTCACAGAGCCAGTGCTAAGAATTTCTCATTTAAATGTGTGGGAGGTCGTTTCTTACACTCCAATGTACTTGGGGAAAAAAACTGGATGCTAGAATAAGCTCCAGAGTCTTGGATACCAAAATAGAGAGATGTTTGCAGTCTACAGTCTATAATGTGTGCATGCAGTGTTCTTGGGGTAGAAAAAAAAATTTAAAAAAAATACTCAGACATGGTCAACGAACTTTCTAGAAAGTAAAGAAAGGTCAAAATATTGAACAGAAAGCCATTTTCTTCAGTGCTAGCACTGTCTGCAGGTAAGCTAAGCATAAAAGAGATGGCATCTCTTTATTGAAAGGCCAGACAAGATTATCTGTGAGTATGTCTTCCCCCTTTAAAGGAGGAAGAAGGGAAGAAATGATCCCCACCCTCCTTGTCTGAAATACTCCTTGGTGAGATCTCCCAAAATGTTGGAGCAGGAAGAAAACACCATAAAAGTCATTTTTTATTCTCCTTTTAGAAAAATATCACCATATCTGGTGTAAACATTAATCCTATCTCACCTGGCCCTGAAGAATATGACCACGGGGGGAATCCATACAAGGAGAGAAATGTCAATTTCACTCGCATGATCTGAATTACATGCTAGAAATTTCGGTTCTTTTGAACAACAGCAAATTGCTTTTATATTTAATCAAGCATTTGTTCTTGGGAAACAAAATGTTCAGCACTAAAGTGGTTGCCACAGCAACTGCTTGGGCTAAAAATACCAAATATTCCATAAGAAGAGAAAGCATGTACTGAGCAGGGAAGAGAGAAGAAAATGGGAGCTCTCCCAGTGGAGGGTCAGTAACAGAATTCAACCTCCAAAGACAAGGGAGGACATGTGTTTGTGGATCATTTTTTTCCCATGGGGCAATGTGTTTGATAGAAACCTACACCCTTCTCACTCCTTCTCTTCTATCCCCCCACAATTTCCTCTTCCCTGAGAATCAATACACTAAGGGTGAGCAGTCCACCTCTCCAAGAGCATCATGGTTAATAATATACACATCTCCAGTAAGGATGGTATCCCTGCAATGTGATCACCAAAGATAAGCCTCTTCCTGCTCCTGCTTTTGACATGCCTGGTATTTAATGCATCCTTCCTGTGAAGAACTTGCTTGAGGGACTGGGGAGAGACTGATGTGCTTGTCTTACAGGCATGAGCATCTGAGTTTCATTTCCCAGAACTCACAAGAAAGAAAGAAGGGGAAGCCGGACAGGGTGGCTCAGGCTTCTAACTCCAGGGCTGGGGAGGCAGAGATAGGTGAATCCCTGGTGCTTGCCAATGAGCCAGCCTAACCTGCTTGGTGACTTCCAAGCCAATGAGAGTCTCTGCTTTATACAGCAAGGTAGAATCAACTGAGGAACTGAAGTTGTTCTCTAGTTTCCCCTTGTATGTGTGCGAGCATATGTGCAAGCATGTGCGTGTGCACACATATACACACACCACATGAACACACATGCACTTGCACATATTTTTAACAAAAGAGAGATTGAACAGTTTTCCCTCTTGCTCCAGTCTTCACTGTCTGACAAGCTCTGGCCAATGTTGTCCCTCCACTTGGAGATACGTGCCTGCCCCCTTCAATCTACTAAGCCCCCTCATTGGTGTCCACTGTAAAGGTCCCTGCTTGCTGTGGCTTCTCTTGGGTCTCTTCTTGGAAATGCCCCTGCCAAGAGAAATGGCACCGCAGATTTCATGTGTGTGTATTTATTAGTCTTGATTTCGGGCTTCTGAGAGCCAGAGCTTTGCAACAAATCTCTATTCTGTTCCCCATGGTACTGAGTACAGTACCCAAAACACACTTGTTGACAAAATCTCCCCCACTCCCAAGGGAGGGGAAGAAGAAGGCTGAGTGACAGGCAGTATTGGGTCCTGCAGTACATGGCCAGGTCAGGGCGCTGGGTGTCCATACAATAGGAATTCCTTGAATAAATACTGTCCTAGGGATAGTTCTGTATGACTTCTTTCATACAAGGATGCCAAGACCGGTACAAAAGTCCTCAAACCCTCACAAATGTTATTGTCCTCCCAAAGCTTTGATCTAAGGGATACCATGCTAGAAATGATGTAATAATAACATCCTATTCCAAACACACTAGGGAGTTTCAACCATGAGTCTATGTTTCAGTGAAAACAGATAGGATTTGGAATCAGAAGGGTGAGTATCAGTTTCCAGCACACACTGTCTTCCATGGGCAAGAGGTAACAGATAATGGACCCATGTTTAGATACCTAATTTCTTCACTTGAACTAAAGGGCTACTCAGAGGATCACATTAGCCGAGAGCATGCGTGTGTTTTGAAAAATACAGTCTGTTTTGCAAATAGTATACAACACCATGAGTTAATTCTTTCTACTAAATAAATCCCCAAATGCATTCCCTTTAATCTCCTAAACCTATTTTTATTCCTATTTCCCTAGGTTAAGTCTAGGTTTCTAAATTTCTCTTAACTCCAACTAAATTAAGAGAACTAATTTTCATGGCCAGTTTCATCATGGGCACTGCTCTGGCAGCTACAAGTGATTTAGCTGCAGCTCAACATTTACCCCTCCCATCAGAGAAGATATACTGTGTGATGTAGTGATGTTTGGATTTGCATAGCAGCTATTATATATAAAACCTACTCTCCTCACCAGAGGCAGCAAGTCCCACCTGTACCATTCACCTCTGCCCTTTGTGGAACATGATACTCGGGGCAAGCTGCTCCTGAAACCGAAAGGAATTGGAATTGAATAAATATCCTATGAAGAGAAAGGGTGGTATCCAACAGATCCTCCTACCTTCCTCTCCACTTTCTTGGCAGGAAAGTTAAGAAATGTGTTTCCAGGCAGCAAGATGAAGTTGCCTCCAAAAGGCTACCCTAGAACAGAATGTCTGCCTCCCGGGATCAAGCATGTCATCGCCACATTCTACAGTGATGGGAGCTTTGGCACAGTGCAGAGGAAGCTGCTGAGAGATGCTGAGAGGGAGGAAAAGTACCCTGTGCTTCCGCAGTCTCTTGGGGCTACTTGGCACTCTCATCACAAGTCACTCTCTTCTAGAAGATTCTTTAACTCCCTCGGATCACAGTGGACTTGTGTGTAATACTTTTGGTCCTTAATATCCATTTAGGAAATGGAGGCAACCAGGCTTAACCCGCTGACGTTTTCTTGTGCCTATAGAATAAGCATGCTTGGGTTCAGTAAGCAGGATTCACAAAAAACAGCCTGACAAAAGGCTTGGAATTGCCCAGGTTCTGTCTCCAAGAGTCTAATTCACACCTAGATCTTGAGAAGAATTTGAGTTGCATACCCTTAAATGTTATCTAGCCCAATGCAGTCTCACCATGGCTCAGGAGCATTGATTAACTCAGAAATTTGTTTGCTATATCTAAGCATGGTAAAGTTTTTATTTTCTCATTTACTTTTTAGGTAAGAATTTACTGAGAGTGACCATCATCCAGAAAGTCTTCTGTTGGAAATGGCACAGCCGTCAGATCTAGGTAGTAGCTGATAGAAACCAGGAAAGGGATGGCACTGCCAGACGTTAAGAAGCTTGTTAGTCTGTGTGCTTGTGGTAAGCCTTTGTGCTCTGGAGTCACACAGTCCAGACTTTGTGACTTTACCTTGCCACTTTCTGGTTTTATGATTTTGAGGAACATAAACAAAATCCCCGAAATCTTAGCATATTCATCTATAAAATGGGGTAACACTAGTACTTCCTCATTGATGAAAGAACCCAAGTGTCAACACTTGGCTTATGGTGATCCACAGAAGGACTCAGAAAATAGCAAGGAGGTTATTCAGTGGGGCGTATTTGTCTTTGTTGTATAATTTACCAATCAACATGGATTTGCAAAGTTACAGACACTGGACTCAGCACCAAGACATTGAACTATGACTAATTTCCAGGTTGAGCCTCAGGATATCCTAGCATTTAGTGTGACCAGTGAGGAGGTGAGGACCCAAAAAGGCCAGCACAGCACAGAATATTAAAGCAGTGCAAATATAAATATAAAACATGAAGATGCACAGTGGAGGTCCAGCAGGTAAGGTGGGGATAGTCCAGTCTGTTTCTTTGACTACTTGATGCCTAAGATACTTTGGAGTGGGTGTGGCAGAATCTGGATGAAAATGAGTGGATAGTAGAGATAAGGGGGAAATATTCCAGACATCATATATCAGCAAAAGTGATGATATAGCTGCAATTATATATATATGCAATTATGACATCAATGGCATGAAAAGAAGAAAGGTTACATGTTCTCTCATAGCATATTCTAAGGTCTTTGAATTTTCACAGAGGTGCTAAAATTATAAATTCCATTTAGTCACAGGGGCATATTGTAAATCTCTATGGTAACCACAAAAAGAATATTTAAAAAGGAATAACAAAGAAGGAAAGTTACCAATAATAAATGCGTTTATTACCAGAAAAGCAAGGAAAATGAAAAGCATGGAATGAGTATTTAAAATAGAAAACATGCATATTAAGATTAAAGGTTTTAATACCTGCCTGATGCAGGTTTGCTCAGACGAGGTCCAGCCTGCTGGGACCCTCAAAACACCTGCAGGTGAGAAGAAAGCCAGCCTGGGTCCTTAGGCATGTGGATCCCATCATTTTAAGGAAATATGGGGTGGAAACATGGGAGAGACAGAGAAACAGAATGGTCCATGCGCCGTGGAAAGACACATAAAGGAAGAAAAGTCGATGGAAAGGAGTAGGAAGTTGGAGGCCAGCTTGCCGCCTGAGCCCATGGTGACGGCGGTGAGGAGTAGACTGAGGAGGGAGGGAGCCAAGGTGACGTCCGGGTCAGGCTGCGGCCTAGGGTCATCTGTGGGTCCCTGGTGCTACATTAGCCAGGGCCTGTATTGATATCCATGGCTCCTGTTGCCATCGAATGCAATTGAGTCGGCTGGGGCCGTGTTCGGGTCCACAGCTGCCGCTGTGGCCGCACTGATCTGGATGGCCTTTACCATCACCTGGGATCATGGTGACAGCCAGACCTAGGCTGCTGCCGAGGACCATGTCTGCATCCGAGTTCCTACCGCAACTGAGGTCTATGTTGGTGCCCATGTCCCCACGGTACCACCAAGGCCACATGAAGCCCGGGTTTGAGCTGCATCCTGTGGCCTTGTTAGTGTCCAGGGGCCATGCTGCCACCCGAGTCATTCTGATCTGAGTGCCCAGAGCACTTGGAACAAGGATGTCAACCAGGCTGAGCTGCTGCCTGAGGCCATGTCGAGGTCCATGGCCCAGCTGCATCTGGGGGTCTGTGTTGAACTCTGTGGCACAGGTTGCCAGTGGGACTTATACAGAGGTCTGGGATCTAGACCTGGAGCCTACGGTTTGGATGGAGTCAGCTGCTTGGGTGGAGTCAGGGGGCCATGCCACATCAGGGGTCATACAGATATGGGTAGCCTGTGCTACCACCCGGGGCCAGAGTGTCATCGGGCACCAGGCTACTGCCGAGGGCCATGTCTGGGTCCGTGGCTCCAGCATGACATATGTGGCTCTGGTTGCCACTGAGTGCCATGAAGAAGCTCAGGGCCAGACCAGCCTCCTGAGTCCAGGTTGGTGTCCGAGGACCAGGATGCATCCAGATCTGAGTAGCCTGTGCCACCACTCAATGACATGATGATGTCTGGGCCTGAGCTGCAGCTGAGTGCCATGTCAGGGGCCATAGCCCTACTGCAGCCAGAGTCTGTGCTGCTCTCCGATGTTCCTGTTACCATGGAAGGCCTGATGTCTCAGGGCCATACTGTCGCTGGGGGCAATGGTGACATCTAGTCCCAGATGCTGCCGAGGACCATGTTGGGGTCCATGGTCCTTGCGTGACTGGGGTCTGAGCTGAAGTCCAGGTCCTGCATTGCCACCAATGGTCACATAGAAGCCCAGGGTTGGGAATGCAACCTGAAGTCTTGATGGTGTCTCGCTGGCTACTACAGCAAGAGAGCTGGGCCCTGCACTCAGAAGAGAGGATCCCTACCCCTCACCACAGGCAAGGGTGAACCTATCCTCAGGACATGCCTGTAGGGGAGCTGACTCCACCCCTGCACTGGAGACAGATGGTTCCAGTGGCTCAATCTGACCTGCCTGGTTAACACACAAGCCCGCAACTAGGCCTTGGGTTGATCCATCCTAGCATCAATACCTACTGGAGTTGGTGAAGGGAATGAATGTGAAGAATGATACCAGGAAGATCTCCAAGACTTGGGGAGGCCACAGGATACCCCAGAAGAGCTCTGGTGAGGACTCAGTGAGGAGGATGTGCCCAGACCCGGGAGCCTTGAACCAGACCAGTGACTCATTGCAATGAACATTTGCCAGTCAAGTTGCTAGGGCCAAGGGGTATACTATATGACACACAGAAGCCTCCAGTGTCATCAGGATGGATGAAGAGGTGGTGCAGTGTAGTGATAGGAGTGGCGGGCTGGCCTGCTTTTCGTCCCGCCCGGCTCCCGC
>LOJH01030490.1:0-17093 GCA_001685095.1 Ellobius talpinus | reverse complement strand
TCTCCATTCATGCTGTGCAGCAGCCTATTGGGGAAAAGGGCATAGATGATGGAAGCACAGAAGGGAAAAAGGACGTGAAGATTTTTGTTGCCAATGAACCACATTCAGAAACGCCAAATTCACCGCATTCCTTGGGTGCCTGTGAAAATCCAGCAGACAAAAAGGAGCCTGCAAGTGGGTGAGGATGAGGAGCATAACCGTGGCTGAACGTTTGTTTTCAGGAGAGGGGAAAGAAGTGAGGGCTGGCTGTGTCTGCTCGGACAAGAGAGGAGTCTTCTGAGTGGAAGTGTTTCTCTTTTCCTATAAAAGGCTTAATTGATGGGTTGGGAGAATTTTCTCTCTTGGAAAAGAAAATTCCACTGTGTTGGCATGAACAACAGAGTTGTCTGTGAAAGGAAGCCGAGACGTGTAGCTAAAATCCTCAGTGGTGGTGGGAGGGGTGGGGGTGGGGTTCAGGCCTTAAGTACCTCATGCCCTCGGAGAATTCCTGGACAGCAGGAAGGCTGAGTCTTTTGTTTACCCTCTTTAAGGACATGTTGATTCTGAAGTTGTAGATCTCTAAGAACGATGTCACCGAATGCCAAGATTTCCTGAGCATTCTTCACCTACTTTTCCACAGGTGCTGTGCTCACTTACCTTCCTCTCCACACACCGTCAAGTTGTTCTGAGCTCCTGAGAAGACACGGGTCCCATTACTGTGTAACACTTCGGTGCAGAGACAGCGGATGTGCTCAGCTGGTAAAGTGCTTACCTTCAAAACCTAAACACCTGAGCGTGACCCTAGAATCCTGGTAAAAAGTTGGGTGTGGTGGTGTGAGCTTGCCACTTCAGCACTGGCGAGGCAGAAACAATTGGTTCTCTAGAGCATTCAGGCTGGCCTGCAGAACCTAACCAGGGTGCTTCCGATCCCAGTGAGATAGAGCCAGAAAGGGTGGGCAGCAACCGAGGAACGTGATCAAACGTTGATCTCTGGTCTCCATCCGCACACGAATGAACATAAACTCACACACATGTTACACACTAATGGATACCTCAGTATACTTTTCCCCAAGAACTATGCATCATCTTACAATGATCAAAATTCGGTGATTTTTTGCCAGTATAAATTATCTAGCTGACAAATATTAGTCAATATTTGACAGAAATTTTAACAAACACAAGCAAGAAAGCTTCCTCTGGGTTCTGGATGTGTCCAGGATCACATGTTGGACTTTCTGTGACATCTCTCTAGTTTCTTCCCATATGGAGCTGTCCCCACACTTTGTGGTCATGACCTTGACATCTTTCCAGAGAATGTGACAGTGTTTTTTTTTTTTCAGAATAGATTCCAATTTGAGCTTACCCAGTGTTTTTTCAAACAGTTGTGTGTCCCTTAGTGACACGTATTTTGGGGTTTGGTTGTTTGTTTGAGGATTGGTTGATGGCTGTGTATGAATGTCATGTGGTAAATGACACAAATTGAGGTGATGATGTTTTCTAGAAACCTAGGCTGTGGACTGAAGCCTATTTACAGTTCCACTTGTTTTCTTTTAAACTTATTTTTGTTAAAAGCAAAGATAGGGGCAGGGAGACAGCTCAGGGCTTGCCACTGAGGTGTAAGGACCTGGGTTTGAACTCCTAGAAGTCACACAAAGTCAGACATATTAGCATGCATCTGTAATCCCTGTGCTCCTATAGCAAGAAGGAGAATCCAGGCATGCTCACAGGCTAGCTGTCCTGGCACACACAGTGGTGAACAAGAGACCCTGTCTCAAGCAAGACAGAAGGTGAGGGCCACACCAAAGGCTGTGCACGCCATGACACACATATGCCTGCCTCACATAGATGTAAGTACACATTTCTCTCTCTCTCTCACACACACACACGCACACACGTGTGTGCACACACATGCACACACATACACACATTTGCACACATGCACACACATACACACATGCATGCACACACACATACATACATGCACACACATATCAGCCTAGGCCTACAGGTCTCACCGTTCTTTTCCCACATCTTGTCCCACTAGAAGGCCTTCAGGGGCATCACACACATGGAGCTGTCTCCTCCCACAAAAACAGCCTTTTCCTGGGGAGTCCTGTTGTAGTGCCTGATTTGTCCTGTCTCATAGTTAACTTTTCTTTTGATACTAATAAGAATCATGCTCCAAAGCAATGAACAAAACGAGAGCACACCCATGTATAGGTGCTGTGGCTCATTGCACACTGCACACAACTCTACTGCTCTGTTTTGTATCTGAGGTTCATTTACATCCAAACCACCAAGACACCCGAGCCCTGTGTTGCTGGGTCATAATGCTAGGGTGTCCCCAGGTGAGAGGGAGAGTTTAGCTGCTATAATCTGGTTCCTGTTGACCAATTGTTCTGTTCTGAGGCACAGCACACCGCTGTGTTTAGACTCAGGGAAGGTGATAAATATGCTGTAGCCTCATACTGTGGACTGACTTGAAAACGATCATCATTTCAAAGGTCTTAAGAGTCAAGAATGGTTGACAGCAGAGCAGCCAGGAGCCCAAGCTTTGGGGTTCCTAGTTGTGTGAGAGCAATGCCCTTGGCAGTCATCTCTTCACCTCTCTGGGGCTCCACTCCTGGTTGGTTTTCTGTAGCTATGACACAGTATCCTGCCAGGAGGAAGGAGTGGCTTTGGCTCAGGCTTTCAGAGGTCAGAAACTATAGTCTTGGCTTTGCTGATCCTGAGCCCATTGTGAGACAGCATCATGATGGCCAAAGTGCGTGGCCAAGGCTCCTCGCCTCAAGGTGGACAGGAAGCAGAGACTGAGGGAGGGACCAGAGCTCGTCTACAGTCTTCAGAGACCTGTACTGACTTCCTCCTCTTATGCCCTTCTCCTAAGGTCTGCAGGATCTCACAGTCAGCTCCACCATCTGGGGACCAAGTGCACGGCACATAAACCTGTGGGGGATGTGCCATTCAGACCACAACAGTTTCATCTGCAGTAAAATGTACTGATGAAGATACGTGGGTGCAGGGAAATTGAACAGCGTCTCGAGTCACACGGCTAGTGTCCAACCCAGGGACTATCTCAAGTTGCCTGCTGTCACCACTCCGTGAAGTCACAGCGTGGGACATCTGTGAGGATGACGGGGTTTGTAAGACAACTACACAGTTAATCTTCTGCTTTCTACTCGTCTCTTATTTGAGAGGTCAAGATGGTTTGTCTTCATATAGAAGTAATGGGGAAGACAGGTTGTCCGTGGATCAACCGACTGACATTTATGAGTCTCTGGGGCTGTGTGTAGGGCTGGGGGAAGTCAGGGAGCGAGGGCAGCTTAGCATCTGCTCTTGGCCAATGGGAGGTTCTTGGGTCTTGGGTCAGATGTTGTGGCCTGGCCTGCCCCAGGGTGAGGAGACTCTGAAGCCCTTTGGGCAGGGTTTCAGAGTGGCTTCATGGGATGCCTTCATGCCGTATTCCTGAGACTGTCATTTAAAAGGTGTTTCCTGTTTCATGAGTTCCTGCTAACTGAGGGGGTGCAGGAGAACTTGCAAAATCAGATCCTGGGGGGCGGGTAGGAGTATGGGTGCTTTGAGGTTAAAATGTGCAGTATCAGGTACGGTGCATGAAACAGTTGTGAATGCGCTGAGGTCATGCAGTATTTTCCAGAGATAACACCGCCCCAGAATCACCCCCATGCCCACCCCCAGCCTTAATGACAGCAATGGAGACAGAGGCATAATAGTCCCTGCGTTGAGGCAGCATTTGTGAACCAGGTTTGCGGGTCTCTGTGAACCCCCTGAGCTGTATAAGCAGCACTGAGAACACAGCATGTGTACTTTACATATATTTTCTGAAGGAGAAATTCTCAGCTTTGATCAAGTCCTCAAAACGCTCTGTTCCTTAAAACAGAAAAAAAATNGGGGGGGGGGAGATGGAAGAGAAAGGCGAAGAGGAGATCTAGAGAGAGGATTACTTTCTCACAGAAGTTACACACGGCATTGCTAGGAAACCGTTCTTTGACTTTTCGAATTATAAACATTTTCTTCTTAACCCCCCTCCCAATAGATCTTGTGTCTGTCTAATGATGAGAACACAGTTGTTTGAGCGTTGGGAAGGAGTGGGGCTGGGTGGTTCATGAGCACGCATGTGTATGTGTTCATGCCTCTGTGTGTGTGTATGTGTGTGTGTATATGTGGGTGTATGTGTGTATGTATGTGTGTGTGTGTGTACTGGAGGGGTGGGTGGAACTGGGCTTTCTGGGGACTGTAGAGATCTATAATGGAGTCAGCTGCATGTACAGATTAATAATGATTTATAATGAAATCACAAACAGAGCATATTGTAGTAAAATTGCCAGCATCGACACTCTTGAGCTTTGGGACTATGACTAACTAAAAGTTACTTGAATCCAAGCATTATGGTACCATAAAAGTAGATCCCATAACCAAGACAGCTATTAAGTGATGAGAAGGTAGGTAATGTATGCAGCACAGATACACTGGTCAGAGGAGAGTTCATGTCTCAGGATGAACGGAATGGGGCAGTGTAGGATTTCATCAAATTACTCAGAATGACATACAACTTAGAACAGGGGAACTGCTTATTTCTGGTATTTCCTACTTAATATTTCTGGACTGTGATTAAGGACAGGTAGCAGGACTATGCCCAGGGAAACACACAGTTGCAGGTTCTTCTTGTAGTATGTACGAGTGCATGTGTGTGTGTGTGTGTGTGTGTGTGTGTGTGTGCTAGCGGACAAGCTTAGGCCTTGTTCCTCCTCATTGCTCTCCCAGTCATTCTTTTTGAGACTGGGCCTCTCACTTGCCTGAATCTGCCTGATAAGGCTAAGCTGGCTGGCTACTGAGCCCCAGGGATCTTCCTGACTCTGCCTCCTGTTTTTTTTTTTCATGTGAGTTCTGGGGACTGAACCTGGGTCCTTATGCTTGTGTGACAAGAATTTCATGGTCTGAACCAGATCCCCTGTCCCTGTGTAATTCAGGTTCTTACTGGGGTCTGATTGCATTTAAACATCTTGTTCTGGCTTCAGTAGGCACAGGGGGTCAGTGGGAAGCAGTTGAGAAGCAGGGGGCCAACTGCTCAAGGTAACAAAACTAATAGGAGCGTGAGTGACGGAGCCGGCACAGGGTCAGTTTTGCCTGCTGAATCTGTCTGCTTTTCGTGTTTTGTCTCCGGTCCAAAAAAATCTGTGGTGTCAGTCTAGTGAAGTTTACTTTGTATTACTTAAAAGTGATCACATCACATGAAAAGTCTTTTGTGTAGCAAAAGAAACAATTATGACTCAAGAGATAGCCCACAGGATAGACAAAACCCTCGCCAACTATTGGTCTAGAATATATTCATCTAGAAGGTATTGAAAAAAACTAAAAAAAACCTAAAAGATTATATGATGTGGGATTCCTCTCTGTGTGCTATGAGTATGTTTTATTACCATTGGTTAATAAAGAAGATGCTTTAGCCTGTGGCAGGGCAGAATATAGCAAGGTGGAAAATTCAAGCAGAGATAGAGTAAGAAAGAAGGCAGAGTCACAGAGATGCTATGCAGCTGCCGAAGGAGATAGATGCCAGAACATTACCAGTAAGCCGCAGACTCTTGACAATACATAGATTAATAGAAATGGGTTAATTTAAGATGTAAGAGCTAGCTAGGAATATGCCTGAGCCATTGGCCAAATAGTGTTGGATTTATATAGTTTCTGTGTGGTTATTTGGGTCTGGGGGACTGGAAAAAAAAGCAGTCTCCATTTAAAATTATATCAGTTAGTAGTTAAATAGACTAACTAGACATTTTTCTAATAACAATGCGGAGTCAGGGGTGGGGCAGGGGAGGTGTCTCGGCAAATAGAGAGGTTTGCCAAGGAAGCCTAGCGACCTGAGTTTAATCCTCAGAATCTCTACAATGGTGGAAAGACAGAACCAACTGTCCTCTGCCTCCCAGGTGCACACTGTAGCATGCATGCCCACATGTAATAAAATTAAAGTTCAAAGGAGTTCACGCGGCCTATACATACATGAAAAACTATGCAAAGTCTTTAGCCACCAGGGACATGCCCAATTGGAATGGTTATCATGAAGAAATCAAAGCAAAAACACATCCCTGAGTCTGGCAAGCGCAAAGGTGAGGTGAGAACCTCCCTCATGGTTGCAGGGATGTAGACTGGGGCAGCTGTGCTGGAAATCGGAGCCCATGTTTCTCGATAAAACAGAGACCCTCCCTTGTGGTTGCTGGGGTGTAGACTCGGGCAGCCACACTGGAAATCGGAGCTGAGGCTTCTCGATAAAACAGGGACCCACGGCATGACCCCGCTATGCTGCCCGAGTCCACAGCTGAAGGAACCAGTCAGCATACAGTCGGGATGCCCTCACACCAGCGTTTACCACTGCACAACAGCCAACATAGAGTCAGTCTGGGTTTCCACCCCTGGATAAGGGATCCAGCGGGAGGGAGACAGAAGAGGATGTCATCACACTTTCGGCCAGTTTCTCTGTGTGTTAGAGAAGCTCTCTTATTGCACATCTCTCTTGCTCCTCTCGTCCCTCACAGGTGAGGAAGGGCCCACTTCTGACTGACTTTGGGGAAAAGAATTGGGAACAAGATTAACCCTTCCCTTTCCTCTGGTATTGGATCCAATTTCTAGGAAACATTCTGCATGGCGTCTGCACAGACTGAGTCAACCCCCAGTGTGGAGCCAGTGGGGGTCTAATGCTCTCTGCAACTGACCAGGTGGGTTTAGCAGGAAGAGACCTGAAGTCACCTTGTCCAACATCGGCTTCTCTCCAAATTTCACCTCTCAGTTGGTTCAGAGGCAAAGAACACTGTGAACTGGGAGTTCTCGAACATAAGTAAGGCTGAGCACACCTAAGATAAAAATCTAAAGCCTGAAATGCTCCAAAATCTATAACATAACACGAAAAGTGCAAATTCCCATGCATGACCTCATGTCATCATCAAAATACAGGCAGGCTACAAATAGCATATAAAATAACCTTCAGCCCATGTATATAGGGTATGGATAAAATGTCAGTGAGTTATGTGTGTTTACATTTGGGTTCCATCCCTTGAAACATTTCATTATACATATGAAAGCATTCCAAAATTCAAAAATCCAAAATTGAATCACCTCGGGTTCTAATCATTTTGGACAAAGTAACATAACCTGTGGTAGTAGAAGTAAAAACTTTGGCCTAGGGAGATGACTCACCCAGTGGACCCAGGTTTAGGTCCCAGAAGCTATATGGTGGCTCACAATCCTCTCTAACTCCAGTTTCAGGAGATCTGGTGCCCATTTCTGAATTCTACACACACTAGGCATGCAAGTGATACATATACACATGCAGGCAAAACAACCACACTATGAAATAAAAATAAATCTTACAAAAGTTGTGGTTATAAGTGAGTGGACCTTCTTGGTTGCTTTTTTTTTTTCCTTAGCGCTTTCTCAAAGCCTTTCACCCTCCTGGTCAACCCCCTGGCAAAGCCCCCTTAGGAGCACCTCTCTGGCCGTGCAGCCTGTGCTTTGCACAGAGGAGTCTAGGCCCCTGAGGAGTGTGAATGAGACCCAGAACACAGACAGGGCTTCACTGGTCTTTGCCTGGGATTGCATCAGCTCAGAGGAGGAGACACGTGCTTGTAATTTGCACGGCAGATTCCTGTGTACAAGCAGCGCCTTGTATCCTTATGTCTGATGAATCAAAAGCTGCTTGCTCTTTAGGCGGTCAGCTCTGTGACATCATTCAGACGGAGGAAGCACAGCCACCTAGCCACCTTTTCTTTCGTGCTTCCTAAAATATCGGTAGTTAACACATGAGCTCTAGCCTAGGCCGGGCTGTGGAGGGAAGGGCGGGCATCTCCTCAATTTCCATCACCACCGCTGCGGTCTGCGATCCACTAGATTGGATTCAGGAAACCCAGAATCTGAAACCTTTTTTTCTTATCTGTCACTGTGGCATCCTGTGACTCTCCATGAGTTGTGGCAAGAATATTTATAGCCAAAGTACTGCACCACACAAACCCCTGCAGATGGCAGAGGTCACCATCATTCCCGATTGCTCAAATTCTCTCCGGAGCACGTGCCAGCTCAGTTAATATTTGAGCCCTACTCTGACAATGTCGATGCTAATAATAGTAGCGACACGTGACTACTTCTGGAAAACACCTAGAGCCATCTCTTTGAATTATTCATTTCCTGACTGTGTTTTCTAAGTTTTGAAGCAGAACTCCACGGGGACCTAAACTGGTATGCCCAAGGATGTTCAGCATCTGCTTCTCTCTGTGTGTTTACCTGTCTTTCTGTTGCATAGTGGCTGTTTTGATGATTTCAGAGTCTGCTTGATAAGGCCACCCTTTTCCTTAATAAGAGGCTGCCCCCTCCTGCCCCCTCCTTCAGCCTTGCTAACTCAGTATATTCTAGGCAAGCAGCGGATCCAGGCAGTGTCTTTCTTGTAATCCCCATGGGGTTACTTCCAGACACTTCTGTGGAAAAGGGCAGAAAGCTGGGGCTACCCCCTCATCGCTCCTTCCAAGACATCGACCTGTATTTTCCTAATAATCTTCCTGACTGAGGTTCCTTTGGCTTTTATAGAAGACTCCGGTAGAAGAGCAAAGTTGAAACAGGGATTTGCGTTTGTAGGGCGATGCAGAGAACAGGGTGCACATGAGGACCTGAGGTAGAAAGTGCAGAACCCGTGGAAAGCCAGGCATGATACGGTGTGACTCTGTAGCCTCGGCATGCTACAGTGGGATGAGAGGTGGAGACAGGGGAATCCCTGGGAGCTCATGGGCCGGCCAGCCTTGTGACCACGGTGGTGGACAACACAGAGACCCTCTCTCAAACAAAGTGGAGGGGAAGTTGTCCTCCGACCTCCACATATGCACTGCAGTGTACACATGCTTGCACTCGCACATGTGAACACATACGTACATGCATGCATATTGTGCACACGTATTCGCAAAATGAGGTGGAGAGCAACTCAGGAAGATACCTGAAATTTACCTGTGGCCTACATACATACATACACACACACACATACACACACCACACACACATACACCATACACACCATACACACATACCACACACACACACACATACACACGTACAAACACATAAAAATAAAACAGGAAACTTTTTTAAAAACAAAGTTTATTGGTTAAGAACAAGAATCCAAGGAATAGTAGATATAAAATTACCATTTCTGGAGGTGTCTAACTGTTGGGAATGGCCAGATCTGGGTTCAAATCCCACTCTGTCTTGGCTTATTTGCATTAGCCTCTTACTTAGCAGTTCCCACTTCCTTGCATCGACAAAAGGTTCAAATAAAGAGAATGATGTGGGCCAAACTGTAGGTTCCCAACTATGATCTCTATGATCCTAATTATTAGGTGGACATTGGAGTCTTAGCGGATACTTTCAGTGGATACTGAAGGTGTAATTGAGGCAGTCACGGCGATGAGTTGGGAAACCAGCTAGCTTTAGCTCAAAACCCAGTTCTGTCAAATTACCACTATGTGAATGTCATCAAGACTCAAGTTTCTTCCTACATAAGATGAGAGCAAAATAAATCTTTATTCTTTGAAAGAACCCAATGTTTATAATGAGAGAATAAAGCTTGGGTTTTGTCCTCTCTGGGTCAAGAGTCTTCAAGCCTTCTGTATTCCCACGTGCTCCCCTGAACTGTCCCTGGAATCTCTGGGTCACTGGGGGAGTTTAGAAGATGGAAATGCCACCTACAGCTCTACCTTGCACCAGAAGTCCTTTCCGGGAAGACAGTTCCTGGCATGCAAGGATTTCCAGGACTATTGGTGTTGTCAAGAGTGCTGCCAAGCTAGCCTGGCAGAATCCAACATGGTGGGGAAAGCTTTGGAGCTGGACAGCAGCTCCTATTCCCATGACTTCTTCCATCTGTGGGGAACCAGACAAGTTACCTAAATGTGCCCTTTCAGTTTGTGAATGAATGCAGCTGCGGATGCTTGTGGAGTTCAAGTGGCATTGAATGAGATAATAAGCACCAAATCCTTACTGCCCAGTAAAATAAACAAGCCATTTTCACTAGACTGCCCAGAGCCACGAGGTTCTGTGTCGGCTGAGGAGTTGAGTGTATGTCTGATACTGCACCTGGACTTCTGGCCAGGGATGGTGGCGTAGTCTGCGGTGCTTGGCAGTTCTGTGGCGGAAATTACATAGATGCTTATCCATCCCAAGGTCCCAAGTCTAGATAAGTCACCACAGTTCATTTCTTGTGGTAGAATTGAATATTGGTGTAGGCAGTTTATGGAGGGGTTTAGCTCGCAGTTCTGGACACTGGGAAATCTAGAGTGGAGCCAATGTTTGGCCAGTGCCATTAAAAATATTTCCTTTAGCTTTGGGGATTATAATGGAATTGTATAATTTCCCCCTTCCCTTACCTCTCTTAAAAACTTTCCATACACCTCTCCTTGCTCTCTTTTCAATTCACTGCTTAGGGCCTTTGTCCTGCCTTGTTCACAAAGAAAGAGGAAGTGGGTGAGGAGGATGGAGGGGGTGCACACTCGGGACTCAGTCTTCTTACTGGAAAACTTGGCCCCAACAGCAAGCTGTCGCCTCCAACAATAGAGACCTGTGGTTGGCCCATTTCTCAAAGGGGTCACCTCCTCATAGCACCATAGTAACAATGAAATGTCAACATAAATTTTAAAGAGGGCATTTTAACCATAGCAACATCTATCTCGTGATTCTTTAACATTCAAGGAGACCCCAGATTATGAACCTGTTTTTAAAAGATTTATTTATTTAGTATTTTGTGTATATGTATGCACATGCATGTGTGTATATGTATGTGTGGTGTGCATGTGTGTATTTATGTGGGTGCCACAGATGCCAGAAGAGGGTGTTGGAGCCCCTGGAGCTGGAGTAACAGGTTGTGAGCCATCCAGGATGGGTGCTGGGAACTGAACTGGAGTCCTCCGGAAGAGCAGCAAGCACTCTTAGCCAGAGAGTCATTTTTCCAGCCCCTCCTCTATAAGGTCTTGACTCATGCAGCATTCGTGACGCAGAGAACCTTGGGAATAATTGAAACCATGAGGAACAGTAGGACCATCCCTATGAAAGGGGGACGCGGAGCCAGGCAGATCCACTCTGCCACCTCCGTTTGAATCGCCTTTCTCGGACACTGTCTGTCATTGTGTTTTCTGTGATTGTATTAGTCACCTGCTATTTGTTACTCTGGGAGTGTATTAGTCTGCCGTTAGGTGTTACGTGTTTATTGTGTAGGTGCCCGGTGTCTCTCAGAGCTCTATACTGTGCTTGGGATGTGAGAAGGAAACAACACAGTTCCTAAGATCAGGACATTCTAACGCGGTGACAGCAAACAGTCAAGAGAAGTCAACTAATACGACATTTTGTGAAATCGACCAACGTGTAAATGGACCGTCAATGTTCAGAAGCCCTCAGGGGCTTTGCAGACAGACAGCTCTGGTCTCGGGTCCTGGTTCCCTTCTTAACCAACGTGTGACTGTGCCAAGTTACATAATGAGTGGAAGTTCTGTGTGGAACCAGATATGGTGGATATTGACCAAGATCTGACTTATAAAGGGATAGCCCAGTCTGGCATAGAGAGCCACGACTGGAAGCCATTAGGATCAATGTTAATATTGTTATCCACACACACACACACACACACACACACACACACACACTCACAGTGCCCTTCGTGTGTGGGTATGTGTGCATCTCTTTCTGTCCTTTGTGTTCATGCCATTGGACATTTCACTTGCCATTCTATGTTCCGATGTAATCAGAGATAACCATCAGACCACACATCCATTATATACATTTTCACTAAATGTCCTGGCCACTGGTGTGCAGTGATGAGCAATGAGCCCTCAAAATCAAGATCTTTTCTCTCCTGCTTCTAGAGAGATAAATACAAAACATACTCTATAATGTCGGGCAATGCTAAAGAGATACATCATGGAAAGAAGGGACCGATATTTTCTCTCTTGATGTGACACAGATTATTTGATTCCTGGATTTAGCCCCACTACTCTGAACAGAACAGAGATGAAGCAGTTTGCTCAAGTCAAGGCTGTCTTTGTTTGGTTGCTTTTTTCTTATTTTAATGTGAATCAAAGAGGCACACCTATGAAGACATTTTAGTTATTGGCACCAGTTCTCCCAGAAGCATAGGGGCCAGGGTGACTAGAACATGAGAAACTGGGACAAGAAAAACCAAAGCGGAGGTGGTAGACTCTGTCGTGGTGTTGGGATGGGGGTGCATGCTCATCTGTCCTGCGGATTGGTCAAACGCATGGCCTCTTTTGCTAGGATGCCTTGGCTGCCCCAGACTCACAGGGTTAGGTTGGACCAATCCAGACAACCAGCATTGCTGGAAGCTGGAAGTTAAGCCAGATATTCCAGAGCCAGCAGGAGCACAGCTGCATAGGCTATGACTGGTCCCTTCGGTTAGAGCAGGAATATGTCTAATTAGGCTGATTTATTGAACTATTCAGCATCCACCAGGTAATCTTTATTTTACCATTATTTATGGCTTGCTGAGTCCTGGCAGGGAGCTCTGCCTGAAATAAGGTACAGCCAAGGTAAAGCAGGGAAAATCTCAACGCTTCCTCAGGTGGTACAGGGTGGATGGCCTACAAGGGCAAGCGGGAATATTTCTAAGGCGCGTTTAGCCGGTTGTCAGCATTCTTTCCACACCTTAGCCCCACTCTCTGTTCAGTTTCCTTCTTCTTTTTTCTCTGCGGATTCTCTCCCCAGCTGACAGGCATTTCCTTTTGTCGTACCAAGCCTGTCCATCCACCTCTGAGTATTAATTTATAGACCCTGGCACACCATCTTTATGCACAGTCGGAGAAAAGAGACTGTAGACTGATGAAATAGGAAGACCTTTAAGTCTCATGAGGAGGACTGGAAGTTTCTTGTAGTCTACTTTCTCTGGCTGGGGATATAGCTGAGAAACAAGGTTTTTGTGCCTGGCTGCACAGCCGTCCAAGGTGTGGGTCTGAACAGAGCCTGAGGGGCCCCAGTTGGTCCCTCTTCAAGGTCAGACACTTAGGATCCCTGAGGTCCGTGGTGTTTACCTTCCCAGAGATCTGAACGGGGAGAAGCTCTTGGGAGGCCACACTGCTTTGTCCTGGATCTAGGACCCCTTGGCTGCCCTAGATTCTTGGGTTTAGGGTGGACCAGCACAGACAGACGGCAGTGCTGGGAGCAGGGAAGTTTATTAGCTAGTCCGGAGCCATCTTTGGCATATAGGATGTCACAGATTGAGCATAGAGTCACTATGACTCCCTGTCACTCCCCATTCCCCTGAAGCTCTGGTTCTGCCGGGAGTATCCAAGGGCTTCCTGGAGGGAAAGACTTCCCCCTTTTCTTGCTGGGTGGCTTTAAGGTGTGGAAGCATCGGGATTGCTGGGAAAGCTGTGGGTGGGCTGAAGGCCAAGGATAATGAAGGTATCATTGGGTCAGCATTTTGCTTGAGTGTCTACCCTGGCTCCTCCTTCCACACCCAGCCCCCAGATCCAACTGTCCTTGAGCCAGGAGGGCTGGCTTGTAATACTGCTGTCACTTATGCTTACAGGAGGAGCAGAAGGCCAAGCCACCGCGTCCTCCACAGCTCTACAAGGACTCACGGATGTGGTGGGCAGCAGGACAGAAGACTTGCTGGTCTAATCGGAGAGTTGGGTCTTCCAGCTCAGGGCTTAGCATCTTAGCAGAAGGCTGCAGGAAACAGCTGGATCCTATAATGGGAAAAGAAGGAATGGGAAACTCGGTGTTGGATGCTTAGGGAAAAGGGAAACTGACCTCCTACAGTGTAATGGGCCAGGCGTAGCTCCCAGATCCAGATCGACTGGACATTGTTCAATAGCTTGACCCAGATGCTGCAGTTTTCCATGAGTGGGAAAGGGTGCAAAGGGAGCTGTTGTTGGCTTTTAGGATCTTGACCTAAAAGCTGGGAGCCTGAGAATTTGCTTAGTTTACTAGGCGGGTCTGCTGTTCCTGGTCAACCTATAGATATGAATGCCTGTCATGGCTGTCTGGGGATCTGGGTTCATTCATTCACAGAAAGGCCATTTGAGAGGCAGGGTGTAGCAGTTTCTTTTCCTGTTGTTATTATAAAACATCTGACAATTGCAACTTAAAAAAGGAAGGGTTTACTCCTGGCTTACAGTTCAAGAGAGATTTTTCCAGCCTGGCAGAGAAGGCACAGAGGCAGGCCTTGATTCAGCGGATTGCATGGCACCAACAAGAAGGAAGGAGAGAGAGAACAGGAAGTGGGCTGAGGCAGTTACACATCTTCGAAGGACACCAGGCTACTCATGCAGCAAGGACCTACCTCCTAAAGGGTCCACGGTTGCTCTAATCAGTGCCACTAGCTGGGGACCAAGCATTCAAACACAGCACAGGGCAAGGTCATGGTCAATCATTGCTAAAGCATCTCCCAGGACAGGCCATGGAGAAGAGGTGGTGCTGAAGAAACAGGGCAGCAGCTTCCCATCCATTCTCTGTGTCTGCACCGAATTATCGGTCCATTCTATTTCTGTCTCACTGTGCTCTATATTGACAGGTTTACTAATGGATGGGAGAGGACCAGCAAAGGAGAGGAAAGACCAAGAAACATTTTTTATTTTAATGTGGCATATACTTCTGACACCTCTTAAAGCCCAGCCATCAAATCAAACCCAAGGGGACTATCGTGCTAACATCATGGCCACTTCAATTTACTTTCTTTCATATAATCAGTTCCTATGAAGTAGAAGTCAGTAACATGACTCTGGGTATGGCCCATCTCAGGGCTATGTTTTTAAGGTTTTTTTTTTAATCTATGACCCATACATTCATATAAAGGTGAAAAAAGTCTTTGGCAAAGCTGTGCTTGCCCGTACTGCCTACAACGAATTGTGACAGATTCTATTTCGTCAAATATTATATTCCATTTAAAATCCCTGCTTGACTGGAAGAGTCTGCTTAGAAGCCACAGTGGCCTCAGCAACTTCCTGTAGAATGGCTTCACTTTCAGTGTAGCAGACACCAGTCACAGCCATGTCTTCACAGTTGTCCACCCAAACATTGACCAAGAGGACCATGGGAGTAAGAGTTCAAAACCAGATTACTACTGAGAAAAATATACTGCCTAGCAAGGCTCCCTGGAGGATGGTCTAAAGAGAATTAATGGCAACTTTGACTTCACTCATCCTACCTACTCTTTGTGTTGTTCCTGTTTCTGGAAATGCCTTGCCAGCTCCTCCATCCCCAAACTGCCCATCTCTCAAGGCTTGTTTCTTCCAGCAGTCCTTCCCTGACTGGCTTTGCCTGTTCATGACTTTGAAACATTAGGCTCTTAGACCTGCTTGGCATGCCATTGTGCCTGGCCAGCCAAACTTGAATCCCTGTAGTGACAGGAGCAGTTTCTTTATTAACCAATGAAAGTAGTAACACATAGACAGATGACCCACCTACATCAAATCCCTGAATGTTCTGTATTCCTGTAGCTGATCTCCTTTATAGAGACTGTCTAGCTTTACATGCTATAGAGAGCCATGTTTGTGAAAGGGGTGTTCTGGTCCCCGGCAACTGAACAACTCTTGGGTAATCAAAGTCTTTCTTATTCTTAGTTCTAAAAGGATCTGAAGTTTGCCTATACTCTCGCTGTTGGGTCCAGTGACACATTAGTCTTTACAATCTATGCATGGATTGGCCTGATGCCTAGTTTTCCATCCAGTCTTGATTTATGCCTCTTGTGCAAATGTGTGCATTCACTAAAAACTCTCCCTGGCTCTGATGAGCCTCAGCCTGCATCATCTAAGGTTAGTTTTTGTTTCTCTTAGTATCGCATGCCTACATGATACAGCATACGAAGGAATCTCATGTGCACCAGCTTTTCTTTTTCAAACAAACTATTCTACCACTAATATCAGCTGTCCTTCTGTGTGCCAACAGCAGCTCCCTGCCATCTAAGCCAGGCCTGGGAGCTGGCCAGGCTCTTTCTCCTTCCTTCATGAACCCATTTATCAATTTCTTAAGTAATCTACATGCCTATCAATGATTGAACAGTACGCTAATTGCTGGATGGAGCAGAGCAAGAGAGACAAAAAGCCTTGCTGTCTTTGAAATTATATTGCAGCACGGTAAACAGCCACACATACAGTTGCGGATTGAGAAGAGGATGATAAAGGAAATGAACCAGCTCTCTGCCTGTGGGTGTAGGGCAATTCCATTTTACCCCAGAAAGGCCTCTCTGAGGAGCTCATTTGAAGTTTGGATCTGAAGGGCCCAAAGAAGTTACCGAATGGAAGGATTTCAGCAGCAAACATGGAAGGGAGTCTGTTTACATTTTGGGATGATCATTCTGGACAGCAAGTGGGCAGTGGGTTGTTAGGGGCAAAACATGGACATAGGGGGAACCTATTGAGAGGCTCTTAGTAGTGTATAGACAATTGTTGATGGTAGATTCCACAAAAATGGACAGACTATTGGCAGCAAAAGTCAATAGGGCATGGTAATGGATTGGGTACCGTGCTGGGGAGGGGCTGGTGGTGAGGGTGGCATGAATCCAGTCTGAGCACCAGGTGAGGGACTTCGGCGAGAGGTGGATGGGAGAGCCATCGGTCAAGTTAGGGCCAAGAAGGTAAGAAGATGAAAGGCTGCACTGCAGAGGAACTGTGGGAGGAAAAGACAAGCCTCATGTTTCAATGCTTTCTATAACTCTCTCCGTGCATTTTAGCAGAAGATCTACACCTTTGAGTTTGTGCCAGACCCTTCTGGTTACAGAGCAGATTCTGGGTAACTAGCTGGTCAAGGAAATCGGTCTTGCCACCTGAACCACTGTGACTGAGGTCCTCAAAGGGTTTATACCCTTCAGTCTTCCCACTCCTACTGAGCTCCTCCACCCTGGTCTGGAAGGAGTGTTGGCAATTCAAGAAAGAGTAAAGGTGACTTCAGAAAGAGCTGCAGGTCCAAAGAGAGACCAGAGAGATGGGAGGTGGGCAGGGAGACCTCAGGGAGACACATCCTGGAGGCCTAGGGGTCACATCCAAGTAATATGAGATGTATCCTTGTCCTGCGTATAATGAGAGGATGAAAGTCCTGCTTGACTACCAGAGCTGAGGAAGAAT
>LOJH01030489.1:3777-17094 GCA_001685095.1 Ellobius talpinus | reverse complement strand
GGGAAACAAATCTTCACTTCAGAAAAAGGACTCTGAACATCATTCATGGGTCACAGACAGCTCTTCATACCAGCTGTTGTTTTCAGGAGACAGAGGGACTGTGGCTATCCAGGCCTGAGGCAAGTTCCTCCTCCCCTGCTGCCAGCCCCACAGTCTCCTCTGGCTAGTGGGGTGGGCGTGGGATCTTTCTAGACTTATGAGCTACAACACATGTGGCAGTGAGCGCTTACAAAGGTCTGCACACAAATGTTCATAGCATGTTCTCACAGCCAGAGCCTGGACGTGACGCAAGTGTACAGTCAGTGGGTGCCGAGATAAACGGTGTCTGTTTACACAAATCCAACGAAAGCTCTGCTCAAAGAGAGTCAGCCTTTCAACCTGAGTAAACTTCCAGAACAGGAAGCTGTCCAAAGAAGGCAGACCCAGAAAGACGCTGTGTGGTTCCATTTAGTAGACTCTTCAGAAAAGACACATCTGTACTGATTGCCTGGAAGTGTGTGAGAAGTAGACTTAGAAGACCATAAGCAAAGATGTGAGGTAATGGCCAAATCCTGGTGACTGAACGGTAGTGATTTCACAGATGTATACATTTGTCGACAGTCAGTCTCAGGCCTTCACTCAAATAACCAGGTGCACTTAATGGTTATTTTCAATATATCTATATAAAGCAAATGCTAAGTAGCTGTGATGGCATTTCAGAATAAAACCCAGGAGCTGAGAAGAGTCCCCCCGGCTCTGGCTGTGCAGCTTGTTCCTCAATGCACCCCTCTCTTCTCCAGCACTTTGGCACCACAATAATTGCAGTTTTTCGACACTTCTAAGCTGCCTTTCAGCTGAGTCTATACAGGAGCTGCCCCTCTGTCCATCAAAGTCCACCAAGCAGGAAGCTTTTTTTCTTGCAGGAAGCTTTTTTTCTCACTCCTCCCCAGATGCTAGAGGAATGGAGGCATCTCTGCTGCCTTCTTTAGGCAGAATGCAAAACCTATTCCCTTTTTTTCTATAGCAGGCCATGAATATTCTCTTTTTAAAATTTTCTTGTTCATTGATTTATTTACAATAGCGGAAACTTCTAAAGACAAGCATGAAGGAAATTTCTTCCATAGGAATAAGCACTGGCTATTTGAAGTAAACATTTGGAAAATGGGGCTTGAGGAAAAACTTTTTAATAACTTTCTTTGTGCCCCAGACTATGCTCCCATTCCTTACCTCCTGGTCAGAGCAATGACATCACAATTTCAGAGGAAAGCCGAGGTCTGGCACACTTATGGTCCAGAACATTCTCCCTGTCTCAAGCATCTTGAACATTATTCTCAAACATTTTTTCTAATTATGAACAGCTTTTCTGTTAATTATTAAATCCATGTGTACTCCAAGAGAAATTGAATCCTGGTTTGCTTCATTCACACTCAATCCATCACGGTTTTACTTTCAAGAGCTATTTGATGTTCAAGAAGCCATTAGAACCCCCATAATGCTTCTTTCTGAGAAATGGGATATGGGCAAAACTAAGCAAAACCAAATGCTCACAAAAATCCTCGGAGGTTAAGTAGAATCTTAATGAGGGGAATTATGCTACACTATTCATTGTTGGGGCTCCTCAGACTCCAGGGAAGTCTGTGTGACTGGAGAGGTCTCGCATCTTTATTCCACATTTTCTGTGGGGTAGAGGCAGCTGAGGAAAGACAAGAAAAAGAATAGTTTGATGGGACAGAAATCTTTGACATTCTGTTTCCAGCAGTATTTCAGTCTAGATTTTTTGAAGACTTCTTGATATGAAACATCTAAAATTGCTGATGAAAATATCATCAACATTAAGGACACATTGAACTCATAAGAAAATAAAGTCCAGGATCTCTTTCTCTTTCTCTCTCTCTCTCTCAACTAAAACTCTAAAATTACAAAAGGAGATCAAATTGGGAGAAAGCCAGGAGTTGATCTCCTGAGGTGGAGTAGCAGAAGATCAATACTAGTCAGCCATGAAGGTCTGCTGCTGGGCCTGCCCTCGGGTGTGTGTGACCGCGTGGGATCTGTGTGATGCCTAAGATAGATCACAGTGCAAACCAACTTCTGGCATGCCTGGGAGGGAGTTTCTAGGTTAACTGAAGTAGGAGGAGCAATCATCTGTAAGTGGTGCTGCTCCCTGGGCAGGGTTCCCGGACTGGGAAAAAGGAGAAAGCCAGGTGACCCGCAGCATCCTCTGGCCTCAGCTTCCTGGCTGTGGCTACAGCATGGCCAGCTGCTTGGCGTCTTAGTGCTATGACTTCCCCCTCAAATAGACTGTATTCCCCTGAACTGCAAACAAAGCAAACCTTTCCTTAAGTGGCTTTTGTCAGATATTGTCATAATAACAAGAAAATGAAGTAATGTAATATGTAAATTAGCCAATCCCTAAACAATAATACTTGCATTCTAGGAGGCTCCGCCTTCTTCCTCCATCATTCCAGGACTAGGTGACCAAGAACCACTCCTGTACCTTAGAGCTTGCTCAAACTATTCAAAGTAGCCAGTGAGCTGCGTCCTGCCCTTGTCTTTACTGCGACACCCCTCTAAAGGCTCTGCATTAACATTTTCCCCTTGCCCCTGCTCTCTGCACCATGAGAACACTGTGTATTTTCAGAGGGCTCCTGCTTCTAGGACTATTGTTTCCCTGAACCTCTCCTTTGTCTCTTCTTAAGCTGCAACTGACTGCCCACCACATTTAAAAAGCCCAAAACATGTTCTAACACACCATGTCCAGTGCAGTTTTTATCAGTTCACTCATCTCATTACTAATAAGGGACAACACATCGAACATACCATGAAATATTGAACATATTCTGTATTGCAAGTCATATTGAAAAATCAATTTTATGTTCCAATTTGCCTATTTTTCCAGACTTTATGGCCCCTCTTTATTATGCAATTTTAATAATAATAAGATAGATCTGTTGGTACTGGCATGAAAAAAACCACAATTTATTAACTGAGGAAAGTATTGACTAAAATGTATCTTATGATGACAGTCTCATAAAAAGAAAAAACACAATGTGCATGTATTTACATGTACATAATAAAATTCTGGCAGAGTTTCATTTCTTTTTTCTGTATATTGTTCCATTTTTATGAGTCTTTATTTTCCTTACAACAAGGCAAACAATATAAATTTCTAGTTAGTGAATCCTGAGTAAGCAGTAGGCAAGAGCACACTTGGGGCTGAGTAAGGGTGTGCCGTCACTGTAGACTAGCCAGTGCTATGGGTCTCAAATGGAGGCAGAGGGGGAAGAGGAACTAGTGTGGGTGGAAGTGTTATGGTTCACACGGGGAGAGAGTCAGGGAAGAGGAAGCATTGTCTCTCACCTCATGGGAGTAGAATCAGAGCACAGAGAACATAGGTCTACCTGGAAAGAAGACGGCGTTACCAGGATATTAGATCATCATCCGATGATGATGACTCTCTTGGTCATTGCTGTTATTGCTGCCATCTTTCTCCCCCTCTTCCTTCTTCCATGCCTCTCTTCCGTCTTATGACATGTAAATTTTGAAAGGCAGAGGAGACGCAGCTGGTCTGAACCCTTCATTCTACTTTAAATTTTCAGAGCCAGACTCCGGACCAATCAGATATTCACTGGTGAAAGAAACAAGAGAGCAAGGGATTTCTTTACGGCCGCCCCAGTGATCATCACAGCTATGTCTGTGTAGTCAGCGGGCACTGTCTGGGAGGTCTGTAAGGACTTTTTCAGCAAATTCCCCTGGGATCCATGAGGGTTGCTATCCTATCCCAGGCAACCACTTATTAAGGGAAGGATTTTACAGTCATTCACACCAGATCCTATTTGTAATTTAAAAGTCTAGAATTAAAAACAAAAAACAAAACAACAGTAATTTCCTATCCGCTATCTGCCTAAATCTCTGTGTATACTCCTGGGTAACTTCTCTGGGATTTTTAACCCATGTATCAGCCACAAATGTAGTCAAAATAAGGTTCATTTTCTAGATAAAGATAGAACTTCTATGATAATAATACCAGTTGCCGTGTGTGTGTGTGTGTGTGTGTGTGTGTGTGTGTGGTAGAATCTATAGATTTAAGACTATTTCTTTGAGAGAGCATCTCACTATGTAATCTGGACTAGAACTCACTATATAAACTATATAATAACTCACTATATAAAAACTCACTATATAAACCAGGATAGCCTCTAACTCACAGATCCACCTACCTCTGCTTCTTGTGTGCTGGGATTGCAAGTGTGTGCCACCACATCCAGCTTTAGTTTTAATTTTTTTTTACTTTCCTATAGCCTAGGTATGACTCAGATTTGCTAGGCAGACAAGGCTGACCTTGCATTCTTCTTGCTGCGTCTTCTGCTTTCCAAGTGCTAAGATTACAGATGTTAACTACCATGTCCTGATACAGAGTCCATCTTCTGGACAGCAAATTGGCCAATCTGAGACTGAAGAGCCAAAAGCACAGGGAAAGATAGAAACGGACAAGTGTATAATCCTATGAACGGGAAGGGGTTGGGAATTTGTCAGGGATTCCAGATCCCCGACGCTTGCTGCTGATGGAGAAGCTGGATAATAGAGTAGGGGAGGAGAGTAAACATATTCTGAGGCTCTATGAATTTTTCTTGTTCCATATACTTGTCAGGTGAAAATGCTAAAGAATGGGATTTAAATATTTCAGCTGTTCTGATAATAGTACTGCTCATAAATGGTCCAGACTCTCTCCCCGTTATTGCCTTCTCTGCCAGTGTGGACTCTGCCTTATTGAACTCATAACCACCTATGTGTTAGTCATACTGCTGTGTAACGTATTCTAAAACCCAATAGCTAAAATCTGGGCATAGTTATGATCTGACAGCTTCTGTGTGTCTAGAGCTTGGAAGTGGGCTCCGATGGTGGTTCTGGTGCAGAGTCTCATGTAATTCAGGTGTGATACTGCCTGAGCCTTCAGTAATCTGACGGAATCATTATACCAAGACAGTCCCCTCCACATGAGGGATTATTCCGAAGCCGATGGTAGCTCTCAGCTCCAGATTAGCTGCTGGTAAAGGAGAGTCAAGTTTCCTCCCTCGTGTGTCTAGGCATTAGGGCTGAATGTTGCAAAAGGGAGTCTCAGGAAGTGACTGTGCAAACCAGGTTGGCCTGTGGACACATTTGTGAGAGATTATCACGCTTATATTAACTGAGTGGGAGGACCCACCCACTGTGGGTGGCACCATTCTCTAGGCAAGGAATCCTGGATTGTATAGGAGAGGAGAAAGCAAGCTGAGCACTTGGATCCCTGTGTCCATTGCTCTCTGCTCTTGACGGTGGATGTAATATAACCTGCACCCCTGAGCTCCTGCCACCTAGTGTCCTCACAGTGATGGACCAGGGAGCCAAATAAACCGGTTTTCCCATAAGCTGTTCTTGTTAGGATATTTTGTCACAGCAACAGAAAACAAAACTAAAACACATGACAATGGGTTTCTTAGGCCAATAAAACTGGTGACCCATGTGATTTCTGGGAGACACTTTAAAATTTAGGATGTGGTTGGAAATCCTGTTTCCTCTTTTCCACAAGATAGGCATGTTTCAGTGAGAAAACTTGAACCCTAGAGGAGAGGAAGTGTGGATCAGAGCTGCATGGGCAGGTGAGAAGATGGAATGTTAACCATTTCTGCTGTAGGCAACTAAGATTTGAATATGGTTTGTCACCACGGCATACCCTGCCCATCATGACTACAATAACCATGTGCCATTGGCCACAAGAAGTACAGGAGACGCCATATGAAGCCTTTAACAAATAGTGTGCCATTCAGTGCTGGCAGCAGTCATAGGTTTCATTATCCCTACAATAGGTTACAGATGGAAAGGCCGATTTGCTGAGTGGCCATGACAGAGGTTGTATAGCTGTCGCAGTGGCCTTTTCTTCCTATGCCACTTCATTTCCCCAAAACTTTGGTTTGTGTAGAAACAATTCCTTGAAGCTCAAAACAAACAAACCCTAAAACATTTCATTTTAGGGAATCCCAACGTCTTTAAGATCTCTTAGTGTGTAAATAGCTTTAAAATGTTGAATTCAGGGCTGGAGATATAGCAAGCGGTGGAGTGCTTCACATAGCAAATTCAAGGTCCTGGATTCAATCCCCATCAGTGAATGAATGAATGAACAATATTACAGCTATAACCCTGAGATCAGTGCCGTTGTCAAATATATATGCTAAACACCTTATTGCCAATTAGGGAACCCATTCCATTTTGGTATTGTTCATATTGTGGGAAAATTCTACCTTATTTTCCTATCTATCATCATCTCCTGTAATGATTACCCAGCGATCTTGGTCTGGGCTCACACAAAAAGTCTCTACTACATTCTGCCCAATCGGTTTTCCAGTAATTTGAGGCAATTCTAAAGTGTGCTGCCTACAACCAGCATTTGGTCCTCTTCCTCTACTAAGATGAGCTTCCATCTTCCAATTCCCCACAGATTCCGGGAACAACTCCATTCCCTTTACCCATTTCTGCTTCTTCCTCTTCTTTTTTCTTCTTCCTTCTCCTCCTCCTTATTAAAAGAAATTTTCACTTTCTAAAAATAAAAAATCCAATGGTTATTATTTGTCTGGCTTTGAGAAAACATAAATTCTATCAGGGCAGCAATCTTTTGCTTACTGGTGTATTCCACTCTCAAGAATAGTACTGGCACTTAATAAAGGCTTGACGGTGTTTCCTGAGTGGTAAATCCTGGTTCTTCTCCCACTAATGCAGTCTAGTTTGTCTGCGGATTTTCTGATCAACACAGCTGTTCCTAAGTAATTCTGGCAGCAGAAGTTAAATGCGTGTGTTGGTTTCTGTTCTCGTTGCTGTGACAGAATACATGACCAAAGAATCTGAAGAGAGGGAGAGGTTAGCCTGGCTTATAGTTTCGGGGCAGATAGTCCAGTGTGGCAGTGACGTCACAGAGGACTTCACTGCAGTGTGTGGAAACGGCAGGATTTCACCCAAGGCTTTCTCGGTGACCTACATTAGCTGGCTAGACTCACCTCCAAAACCTCCCCAAACAGCTAGGGACAAAGTGCCGAAGCCCATGAGCCTGGAAGGCTCATTTGACATTAAAAGTATGTCCTATATTTTTAAGTTCTAACTGAACTCTCCAATAAATCTACTGGCTCTGGTCAATATTCTCACAACATCTTCTGGTTGTCACTGGTTGCAGGTTGTGACTTCCACGTTCTTCTGAGATATCTCTTTACTGTCCTTATGTCTATTTTTTCTCCTAGGATTGAGATATTATTTGAGTACTTGTTCATTTTATCAAGCAACTTGATCACAGATAATTAAAATAAAAGTGAGCATTTTAGGCAGCAGGGAAGGTTCTCGAGAAAGATACTGCTGGTTGACCATGTCACCCCAGAAGAGACAATGATGACGCTGTTCACCTGACATTCACACTCGTTCTTAGAGAGGACACAAAGATGGTGCAAATCTATCCCTGAGCTTTATATAGTACATCCTCCGCTTACTAAATATGTTTTTGCAGAGCTAATAAAGAAACATTAAAGGCAAACCTTTTTCATCCAGTAACTCTCAAGAGCGGGATCTGCCTTTTCTCAAAGAAAGAACACTGCCTGCTTAGTTAAATTGATTTGCGAAGAGAACAAAAGCCTAGAGGAAGCTGTGTTCTGTTCCCTGACACCCCGAGGAATGAGGAATGACTGGGCCTGAGGAGAACTTAGGGCCATCCTTGGGGCTGTAACGAGGAACAGAGCAAGATAAAGCAAGATTCCATGAAGCCAGTGTGTTGGAGTGAGAGAAGAAGACTAGAAGTCTAGGATCTTCAGTCTGATCCCTGGTTTGCCTCTACATATATGGCATGAGCAAACTGTCTTGTCCAGATCTCAGCTTCTTTATAGGTGTTGATTAGAGTGGATGGCTCCAAGTCTTTTCTATATAAGTGTGACTGTTGGCATGTGTAGAGGGCACAGGACAGCTTTCAGGAGCTGCTTCCTTCCATCCACCAAGGATCGAACTCAGTCATCTGTCTTGAACAGCAAGTAGGCTTTTTTAATTTATTTTTTTTAAATAGCTCTCACTGTGTAGCCCTGGCATGGCCTGGAATTTTGCGAGATCCACCTACCTCTGCCTCTACTTCCTGAGTGCTGAACTTACAGTCATGAGCCACCATGGCCACATCAAGTGCTGTTATCTGTTGAGTCGTCTCACTAGACCTCTGTTTGTTATTGGTTTTATTACATAGATCACTTTATTGTAATGAACTCTCAAATAAAAGAATCGAACGGCTAGAGTAAGCTAACCATTCACACACTAGTCCAAACTCTGTCCATCTCAATGAACTGCTATTCAGTCACAGTGGCCATTCTGAGTCTATGGAGCTTATACACACATTGCTGGTATCAGAAGGGTGTGCTGAGATATATCTGATTATTATCTAAAATCTTATAATTACTGAATCTCTTGAGAAAATGTGTACAACAAACGACATAGTTGTTTCTACTATGGTCAGTTTTTCTTTCCTTTTTTCTTTTCTTTGGTTTTCAGGCTATTAATAGTCCTCTAGCAAAATTCCTGAGACTCCAAGCAGAGGACAATGAGAGCAGGCTGTTAAATATCACTGGACACCCACCACTCCACTTACTTAATTGGCTGTTCATTCATTCACTCAGCAAACACTCAGCATTTCCTATATGCAAAACACTAAGCAAAATAGGATGCATAATGGCTCTTGTCCCCCAGGGGCTCAGCCTCTAATTAACAGAAAATAAATAAAGATAAATAGCAAACCGAAGAAAACAAGACAAATAATTAAATAAGGTATAAATAAAGTAGTTAAACATTCATGGGACAAAAATGACTGCTTCTACTGAGATTATATGGGGTCCTTGAGGGGAGGAAAAGAGAAATTCAAAAGGAACTGGTTATTTTAAGGGACTTTGTTTTGTTTATCTAAGAGAATGATAACACTATTTTAGGAAAAATTACTTAGAGGAAGTTAGAGATGAAGAGGCTGAGAGAAGGTTATATATCAGGAAGAAAAATAAATGCTGCCACCTCTGAAGCTGCCACAACCTCAGGCCTGAACAAGCTGGACAGCTCTGAAAGGACTTTGAAATGCGGTGTAGAGGAAGGCCATTTGAGAGCCATGAGTCTCTCCAAATGGGCACAATTTTTGTTATTTGTTCTTTAGAATTTCATCCCAGGGTTCTTAAAGTGTTTACCAATGTAGTTGTAGATGCGCTGTTAGTAACCTCCAGGGTAGAGACAAGTAAAGCAGCCACATTTCACCCCTTAAAAAAGTGGAGGCTGGTCAGTAATTTGTATTCCAATCAGTATTCTAAAATCTAGTCATCATTTATGAACACCTAGAGAAATGTGAACTATAGAAATGAACCAACGTGAACTAAAGCCAGCCACATCAAGTAACCTGCATTTCCTCGATTGCTGTGGTGGCGGAAAGCCAGATGAAGCGCATCCTCCAGAATCTGGACAAAATTTATATCAAGGGCATGTGCTTGGTCTTACCACTTCAACATCTTTTTTTATTAATATTGAAAATAGCTTCTTCTCTCATACAATACATCCTGGCCACAGTTCCCCCTCCCTCCATTCTTCCCCATTCTCCCCAACCTCAATTTCCCTTTCCCCTGGATCCACTTCCCATCTATTTGGATATCCTGTTGTTGCCCTGTGTTATGGAGATCCTGCAGCTTTGGATTTGTGGGTCAGGTTCCTTCATGTGTTCCAGTGGATTACAGATAGAGCAGATGTTGGGGTAGGCTAAGTCATAACCCTGGTTCTGTGCCTGGGCAGCTGTATGGTTGGTCTGCCCACCAGTTCTCTCTTGTCCTCACTACCAAAGTAAGCTCTCAATTGGTGAATTGCCCCAGTCAATACACCTCTTTCAGGAATGAATAAGGGTTGGGGCCAGTTCTCCTGCTTTCATACCCTCAGGGTTGGCTCTCTCACAGCTACACCATAAGGCCCAGCTCTATTGTGTTACACCAGCAAAGTACAGGGGCCATTCTCCTGAGTGCTACAGCTGGTGAGGGGCTGGAAGAGCCCTCCTGTTGTCTCATGGCCAGCTCCTCCACCTCTTGGGCATTAATAGATGTTGTGGGGGGTTATACTCCGTTTTTAATTGGATTATTTGGTTTTTTGAGATCTAGTTTCTCAAGGGTTTTTTTTCAAGTTGTTTATATATTTTGGATATTAGTCCTCTATCTGATACAGAGATGGTAAAAAAATCTTTTCCCATTTTGTAGGCTGCCAAATTGTCTGATTGACAGTGTCCTTTGCCTTACAGAAGCTTTTCAGTTTCATGAGGATCCATTTATTAATTGTTGATCTTAGGACCTGTCCTATCAGTGTTCCATTCAGAAAATCATCTCCCACGACAATGAGTTCAAGGCTATCCTCCACTTTGTCTGGTTTTACAACATCTTTTATTAAAAGATCAAAGAAAGCATTATGACCTATGCCTACAGAATTAATTTATGGCTCAAAAGTAGAAGATGTATCTAAAATGCTGAATAGCCGAACCAGACTGGAAAATAATACCTTCAAAGATTGTACCAGTGGTGTGAAACAACTATAATGCAAAGAAAAAAGATTGCGAAATACATTATCTAATAGCACTTAAGGTCCCATCTGAAGTGTAATGTTTAACTATTCAACCCCTTTGAGTCATTCTCCTCTTTGTAATATAGAGATAACTATAGTGACTAATGGTAGGAAAATAAGATCGTGTATTAAGGAACTTAGGAGAGCTAGGAAGCTGTCTCAGTCCTAACAGGAGAGCTAGGAAGATGTTTCAGTTATTTGCTTTCAGTGCAAGTAAGAGGACCTGAGTTCAAGTCCCACCAGCACCAGAGTAACAGCCAGGTGCTAGTAGTCCCAGCCCTGAGGAGGCAGAGACAGGATCCTGGGGGCTTTCAGACCAGCAAGTGTAACCAAATTGATAAACGCCAAGTTTGTAAGATCTTGTCTCAGAAAAGAAGGTGGAGTGTGATTAAGGAAGAAACCAATGTGAACCTTGGGCCTCCATACACATGCACACTCATGTGTGTGCACACATATGCCATATACAGGCACACAAAAAGAATTTTAAAATAAGGGCTGGAGAGATGGCTCAGTAATTAAGAGCACTTGCTGCTCTTCCCCAGCACCTATATGGCCCCTCACAATTGTCAGTAACTCCAGTCCCAGGGAATCCAGCACCCTCACACAGGCACACATGCAGGCAAAACACCAATGCACATAAAATAAAAATAAATAAAAAAAATCATGGAGCTTAGCTATAGTAGCTGTGGTCAGAAGAAATAGGAGGACCAGAGACAACAGGCTCATGCCACTGTGCCCAGGTTTATGCACTGTTGGGGACTGATCCCAGGGCTCTGTGCAGCCTAGGCAAGTATTCTGGCAGCTGAGCTCCATCCCCAGCCCTGATAGGTATTGCTTGCAAATTGTTTCTTGCTGTTTCCTCTTCCCACATCACAGAGGCTCTTGCTTATCAGGCTTCATCTTCCTTGCTATAACTGTCTTTTTTTATTGACCACAAGTTATATTGTTCATACTAATAAGAACATGAATATGAGTAAGAAGAGGAATTAAAATGTCTAGATCTATGCTCCAGATTTACTTTGTCTGTACTTTGAATAAATTTTTTTCTTTTCTATAAAAAATATAAATCATTAAGAAGTTCTTTCTTTGGGAAGAAAATAGATTATTTTGTTTTTATGCTATTATTTAGCTCCAACTTAATCATAAATTTAACAATGAAAAGAGAATCTTCCTGGGGCAAATAAAGTCTCCTTTCATTCCAGAAAAGTGGAGGGAATTGTAAGAACATATAATGAGAAACATTTTTCTGATATTAACAATCAATAAATCTTGGGAACATTTGTTTGGTGCCCAATTAGAAGCAGAACAATCATAAAGGGTATCTGGGAAATTTCAGAGACAAAGATGGAGTTGGTTAAAGTTCATATAGTTTAAAAGAGACCAAGTTATTCCTCACAAGTATGCTGGGAAGACAGTTAAGAGGTGGTTAACCAGAAGCAGCTCTTTCTAGACCTTACTCCCTGCAGTTAGCTTTGGGGTGAGCAGGGCAAGTGGGGGAGACAGAGACAATAGTAGAGCTGAAGTCCCAGAGCCGGGAGGTGGTAGGAAGGGGACTTAAACATTGGCTTTTCCAGGTCTACATGTAAGATGGTCTCATGACATTCCTTTGAGGAAAACATATCATGTATAGTTCAAAATCTCTATAATATTATCGATAGACACTTGAAAAAGTCGGTTACTGGGACAGCAGAGCTAAAACAAAGAAGAGCAACAACTACAACCTTTCTCGCCCCCCTGTCTCACATTTGGCGACTGGTAAAACTTCTAAAGTCCCACACGAACCCTGATGCCTCAAAGAAAACGGCTTAAATAATTGGGATTTTCTCATCCTCAGACAACTCTCTGATATTCTTCCTGAACGTCTCTGTAAAGGAAACTCATGATGGGCTGGAGCGATGCCTCGGTAGTTAAGAGCATTTGCTGCTCTTCAAGACAACCTGAGTTCAGTTCCCAGCACCCACAGGAAAAGGGGGACCCAAATCCCATTCTACCTCCAGACAGAGACACACATGTACATATAACTTTAACAAAACCAAAAAGGAAGTTCATGTTATTTCATACTGGGTAGATACTAAATCTCTAATGTTTATTGAGATAACTCTCGCAAATATTTTTAAAAACATATGTAGGACTATGATGGAGCTGCAGTTAAAAATGACTGGGGCATATTTTAACACACACACACACACATCAATGAAACACACATACAAAATTTAAAGGTGGGGGAACACTGTCCTCTCCAAAGCCTGTAGTTCTTCTCTTCATGTTCACCAACTTTTCCCCAGATAAAACCTTTTGCCACCATTTCCTGTAGACATTTTAAACATTCGGGGCTACCATCCATCTTGAATTGAGTTTTGCCTACGGGGCACCGCAAAGTCCATAGCTATCTTTCACACAGATACCCAGTTGTTACAGTATAGATTATGAAATAAGGTTTTTTTTTCTCTATGGAACTGATGTGGCCGCTGGATCATAATCATTCAACTGCATATGTGTGTCTAACTGTGAACTTGATCCTGTTCCATTCGTCTGTTTACTTGTGTAGGAATAAATCTTGAACTCAGAATCTATATTCTTTGCTGGTTTTCAGCACTGCTTTGGTTGCTCAGATTCTCCACGTTTCCATATAATTTTTTTGTGTGTATGTGTGTGTGTGTGTGGTTTTCGAGACAGGTTTCTCTGTAGCTTTGGAGTCTGTCCTGGAACTAGCTCTTG
>LOJH01030488.1:0-17094 GCA_001685095.1 Ellobius talpinus | reverse complement strand
CAAGCTCTCCCCATCCTCCCCTTCTCACTTCTCTCTCCCCCTCTCCCCTTACCGTAAGAAATATTCTTACGGTTGCATGAATTCAGGCCTGAGTTTATATTCCAGCTTGGTTCTGAACTTTAGATTCAGGCTTGTTTGGAAGTTCAGCAATGCTTTCTTACTGTTGTGTTGGCTGGAAGCCAGCTAGGCTAAGAGGAAACAGCATGTGAGGCTTAGTCCTAGAAAGCAGTGACCGGGTGACACAGTTTAGCTTCCAAGCAGCAGCTCTGAGGGACAGCCAGATTTAATAACACTGTAAGGGGGTTGGTCTGAACTTGGAGAGGAGCTGTCCATCTGGACTCAAAAAGACAGATTTAAGAGACTAAACCTGAGGTTCAGGTGGACACAACTGTGACCGATCCGTTCTGAGGATGCTGCAGTCGCCCAGCATTATACTCCCGAGTGGTTGCTGGGACAGTTGGCCTCACCTACTGAGTCTTCTTGATGCTTCAACTCTGGATAGTTCTTCATTGCCACAAACACCTCAGATCTAGCGCTACACCTCAGATCCTTTAAGACATTAGTCTTACTGTGCTGTTAAACCTGTACACTTTTCCGGGCATATAAAGACATCTAATAAACATTTTAATGAGTAAATAAAATCTTACACTGGGCTAGATTTTTTTCCCTTCTACCTTTCCTTTGTTCCTTCCCTCTTCCCTCCCGTCCTTCTGCCAATCACTCATCTTTCTTTCATAGATAATCGCTTTCTCTCTTATTCATTACCCCCAATTCTTTTGGATTTCTTTCTATTTCATGACCAACCCACATTACATGACCAACCCCTCTGAGAGCCGGCACATGCCTTTCACTTTGACTGTCTTGAAGTGGCTCTGGGATACCATTCAGATCTAAGCTCAGATATCACCTTATTAGAGAAGTCCACTCTAAGGACCCTTCCCAAATCCTCCCTTGTCCTTCATCCCAGGCTTTCCATTCTCCAGTGACCTTGTTTTTGATTCTTTATAAAACAGTATCATTCACAATTTTCTGAGCATGTTTGCTTGTTTGATTATTACCTCTGTGCCTCCATCTGTGACCCCTGGTAGAGAGTAAACTCTGCCAGATCAGAGTCCTAGGTGATTTGCTTCCCATTGTATGCCAAGTTTCTAGACCTATACTCTGTTGCTTGCTTGATGCTTAACACATACATGTTGACTATTTAATCTGGGTTGTGTTTCTGAAGTTCTTCTACCTACATTGAAATTTAGACCCCACCATTGGAGAATGGCTTAAAGTAGTGTTTTGCTTGTCTTTGTATGTCTTCCCTATGTATGAATACTGTAATATGAAACATGCTGTATATTATTTGTGGAAATTAGTGATTACAAATGATATCGAAAATGGCCGCTGTATTGAGTAGTTACTATGTATCAAACACTGCTTTAAACCCTCATTTCATTAATTAATGATGACAAAATATCTGAAAGAGTAAATAACAAATAGTTGCTAAGAGTGAGAAGAGGGTTTTAAGGTGAGGCAGTCTGACTCCAGGGCGTGCATTTGAGATAATACCAGGACAAGTAAATCTCTCAATAAATGACTCAATAAGTTTCACTAATCACAATCACCATTAATACCAGCTGTATGATGTTACAAATAGGTGTATTGTAAATCCTGTTATTTTGTCAAAGATGTCTGCTCTCAAATAGATTAATATCAAATTACAAAAAAGCAAGAGAAGATACATATTTGTGTTTAGAAATTCTTCATAGCATAATTCTCTCATTGCATAAGGAGTTGATCATTAAATCTTAAGGATATAACATGTGTTGCATTACATTGGCAACTGGCATCTATTAAAAACAAGCTTCCAGTAGGCCAGTTTGGCTTAGGCAATTCTGCAAAGGAGGTTCAATATCAGTGTTTAGGATTATTCTCCAACAAAAATATCTTGGCAAATTATGACACAGCCTTTCAGACTTGCTTTTGAATTATTGCTTTTGAACTATTTTGAATAGTTAAAAATTTACTGAAAAATCCTCAAATGTCAAGGAAATCCCATGGTTTTGGTTCTATACCTTGAAATTTGTACTGCAGGCATTTATATACTTACCAATATTTATTAAACTAAGAAACTTAAATAGCAAGCACCATATTTTTGTTATTACTTTGTTCACTATCCTAAATGATAGAGCTGAAAAATCAGATAGGATCTGAAAAATCATCACTCATCCTTAACTTGTGCATATTTTAGCATTATGTTTACCATTCAGAGACTTTTTTGTGGAATTAACTCATGACATTGAGTGATTGAGTACATATACGTGTCAACTGTATATAGTTTATAGGAGATACAGTGACACTGTTCAGATTGGGTCGGGGAAATGTTCTTCCATTTTTTTACCATTTGAATTTATTCAATTTAAAATTATTTTGCTGATTTATAGAATTAATTTTTTAAACTAACTTTTGAGGGATAAATGCTTTAGTTAGCAGATTATTCTCATAAAAATATTTATCTAGCATTTCTATTTCTTTTTGAGTCATTTTTGTAAGTTCTTGATTTATATTATAGAGTAATATTCATTAATAAACCAGACCATATGTTCATGTAGAGCATTTAAAACATTATCTGACACACAGTAAATAATATGTAAGGATGAGACTTCCATATTATTCTCAGTTTAAACATAGATTTCAATCAGATTTTCTTTGTTACAATCTTGACAAACTTTAATGTTTTAAGCACTAGCTAAGATGAATTCAGAGAGGAATATGGCTCTGATTGTGTGATATTTGCAAAGCAATATATAAGCTAGTGGAATGTTGGCACAAATTTAGAGAAACAGTACGGTGGAAGATAAAAACAGATTCTGAAATAGATCCATACTTACGTGGAACTTGAAATATGGCAGAGGTAGCACTGAAATTATAGACTACAGGAACAAATGAATTTGACTTGAGAAAAAGTACAAAAAAATAAGTTCCAGATGATTTAAGGACTGAAATATACATGAAAACATTTTAGAACTTTAAAAAATAATTCTAGGATGATAAGTAAAATTGATATAGAGATGAGGAAAGGGAGTAGATTATTAAATCTCTCTTAATCTAAAAAACAACTGTTAATCTCAAAGTAGTTTACATTTGTATGGATTTAAGTTTATTGATATAAATTTAACCCTTTTGTATGTTGTGAATATATTTTATTCCCATTGCTTAATAAAGTAGTTGATTTGGCCTATAGCAAGGCAGGATGGAGTCTGGTGGAAAAGCCAATCTGAAAATACAGGGAAGTGAAAGAGCAGAGTCTGGGAAGAATCCAGCAAGCCACAGGAGTAACAAGATGTGTTAGAGTGCAGATAAAGCCATGAGCCACATGGCAATACATAAATTAACAGAAATGTGTTAGTTTAAGTTGTAAGAGCTAGTTAGTAACAAGCCTGAACTAATAGAGCAAATAGTTTGTAATTAATATTAAGCTTCTCTGTGATTATTTTGGGACTGAGTGGCCAGAAAATTAAAGCACCACCTCCGTTTACTTAAAATTAACTTACACCACTTTACAATACAGAAAATGCAAACAACTAGTAAAGATTATCCAATTTAAACATCAAATTAGTAATTGAAACATATGTTGAATCTTGAAGCCACAAATTGGGAAAATACATTTCAATTCATGAAACAGGCAAGATATTAGAGTCCAGAATAACAATAACCATGACAAAAACCCTGCTAAAAGTTCGACTGAGCAAAAACAACACATTAGGAAGAGTTCAGAAAACCTAAAATTTCATGCAAAGGAAACAAGAGCACATAAACTTCTGAGTAGACATTAGGCCTCATTAGGAACAGACAAGTCCAGTAAAAACCACAAGTAGAAGATATACCTCCCACCCACCTACAGTAAATGAGATGTGTGGCAAGAAATTTATTGGCAAGACCATGAGAGCTCTCATACTTCTAGGTGCTGTGGGTGGGAACTAGAACACACATAGCTACTTTGGAAAACACTCTGAGGTTATGTTGTGATGCCGTAGATGACTCCAGTAGATGGTCTTGAAGGAGGGTCTCAGTGACTCCTTCTTTCTGGAATTTGCACATTTTTTTTAATTATAGAGTTTTATGCTCCAGTGGAAGTTAGCTTTGAATACACTATACATTCTAGGCTGGCCTCAAACTTGTAACAACCCTCTTGTTTTATTTAGTCTCCTATGTACTGGGACTATATGCATGTACCAACAGAGTTGACAGGCATTTATTCATTTGTGTCATTTCTTCCCCTTGAGTGTAACCTGCATTTTTATATATATTATTGAATTATTTTGAAGCTAACTTAATTTTTTTCTTTATTAGATTTTTAAAATTAGTATATCAAGCATCAGAGTTCATTATGGCATTTTCATACCTGCTTTCCTTTTATTGATCATCTTCCCACATTCTTATTTCCTAAATTCTTGACCTCCTCCTCTTGTCCTCCTTCCTGCCCCCATTAACCCCTCACTTTGCTTCTATATCACAAGTAGTCTATTGCCCTCTTCCTTTTCATCTCCTCAATCTTTCTTAGGATCTTTTTTCCCCTTCTCATGGTATTCTTTTTAGCTCCATGACATGTATGCACACACACACACACACACACACATTAAAATCTGAGATCTATAAATGAGGCAAACCATGTTTTTGTCTTTCTAGATCTGACATACTTCACTTAACATAGCACTTTCTAGTTCCATACATGTTTCTTCAAATGTGATGACAAATTTTGTTGTAAGAAGTCCACTTGTTTGTTTCCTGACTGCCTGGACTCCGGAAATAACCACACAGAAACTATTAATTAAATAACTGCTTGACCTATTAGCTCTAACTTCTTATTGGCTGGCTTTTACTCTTAATTTATCAAATTTTCATTATTTTATATTTTACCATGAGGCTCTACTGGCAAGGTTCCAGCATGTCTGTCTCCAGCGGTGGATCCATGGCTTCTCTCTACTCCATCTCCTTTCTCCCAGCATTCAGTTTAGTTTTCTCTGCCTAGCTCTATTCTACCCTATCATGGGCTCAAGGCAGTTTCTTTTTTAACCAATGGTATTCACAGCATACAGAGGAGAATCCCGCATCAATTTTTTTTATACCTGAATAAATTCTATTGTTTATACAAATTACATTTTCACATTTCGTTTATTCATCTGTTAGTGGACAACTAGGTTTGTTTCATTCCTTAGCCATAAGTACATCTTGCTTTAAGCTGGTAGAATATGGCATAATGACAGCATGCTGCTACTTTGGTAAGTAGATTACATAAAATTCTTTCTTCAAAATTGGTACTAGCCAATGGTGTCTTCCCACCTCTGATGTTTCAATGCTGTGTTAATTGTCCAATACTGAGGTTCACAATTAAAGAAACTTAAGAAAGATTATTAGCAAGAAATTTAAGCTCTTGGTCTAATCTTTAAAAAGAAATAAATCCTATCAAAATTAATTTAAACAGTGAAACAGCTTCATCTACACTCAAAATGTTCACCAACAATTGACAGCACCTTAATTAGTGCCTCATGAAAAGCCCCATGATAGACAGCTTTCCCTCACATAAGAAAATACCTGGGATAATTAACTTAGAATTAATGGGCTCATTCTTCTGGAGATTCAAGTTTAAAATTATATAACGATTGCTCTGGTCCTCTGATGCTTGCACCAAATGACAGTCATGGAGGTATATGAAATGAATTATTCTTTCCATGGTCAGAGTTCCAAGGTTCTCTTTGAAACCACGCAAGTAATGCTCCAAGGGACTACTAACTTGGTCACACCTCTTAGAAGAACCACTGTCTCTAGACAGCACCATTCTGGATATTAGTCTTTAACATGTAGGCCTTTTGAGACAGTCAATATCCAAATACAGAATAGTAGTCTTCAAGATGAATTCAATTAAGCTGTAGCCAGATTTGTAATTCAAGAATCTATGAGCTACGCAATGTTTGCTTTGTTATGTTTCTAAACTGGTGTTAGTATTGCTATGCAAATATAGCTAGCTAATGCAATAAATTTCTATGACTCATTAATTCCCTTAAGTGTAAAACATCAAGAAACTTTTCACTTCTTGTTTCTCAGGAGTCATGTACAAGAATATATAGATTAGTACTGTTAATTATTAGATCCCTGTTTGCTGGGTTCCTCTGCTGCCTATGCAATAAGCCAAAATCAAACCAAATTCATAAATTCAGATTTAATAAACAGGGAAATATAAAGCAGACGCCCCTGGGAGGATCTCAGGAAGGCAGAAAAGAGAACACGAGAGCACATGTGGCAGATCTATGGGCTGGGTATTAAATAATTGTTAGCCATGGTCCCTGGCATGTGGCATGTGTGAGCCGCTGATGGCAGGCTTCTAGGGGCAGAGTCTGGAATGAGGTGGCTCCAAGGAGCTCCTGCTTGGTATGCTAAGGGTGGGTTCTGAAACATACACTCCGAAGGTGGAGATTCTAAAGAAGTACCACTTGTGAAGGTAAAGCTGGAAGCATTCAAAACTCAATAATAGAAAGATGAATAAATGAATCCTAGTGGAATCATTCAATGAGACGCTACCCACAGGAAAATGAATGAAGTTTAAACAAAATGGTTTGATTCTATTGTCCAACAGTGAAAAGAGGTAAATAATGTGGTTATGGGTGGATATGCACTATAAGCACAAATTTGGGAGTTGTGACCTTTTGTAGAATTACTGTAAAAATTGGTGTTTTTGTAGGACTTAGATCAAAGAAGGGCACATAATAGGCTTAAAATATCTTGGTAGCATTCTTCTTACATAGAATTGTGAATACCTTGAATTTATTGAAATTTATCCTTTATTCCTAAATGTCTTTTTTATGTTATCTTTTCCATATGAAATATTGCAGAAAATTTGATTTACATCCTTTCTTGTCTTTAAAAATATGTATGAACTGTGCAATGACAGGATTTCATTTGCCTTAACTGAAAACTATAGTTGTGAATACTGAACAAGTTGATGAATTATTGCCCACCATGCTGCTACTTAGTGGGAATTGATGCCATTTTCATCTAGTCTAAAGACTAGTCCAGGGTACTTTGAATATTCTGTATTTTTAGAAGTTTTCTGTATTAAGTCTAGTTTTAATTTCCTGAAGTTGCTAGTGGAAGAATAAAATGAGGGAATAGAATATATTCAATAAGAATATGAGATAGAGAAACTGGAATGAGAAGAGATAATGGCTGGAGAAGTTGTAGACTTCCTGGTGGTTTAAATGAGAGCTACCCCCTATAGCTTTAGGTATTTGGACATTTGACTCCCAGCTGGTGGCACTGTTTGGGGAATTTTAGGAGGTCTGGCCTTGCTGGAGGAAATGCATCACTGGGATGAGCTTTAGAGTTTACAAACACAGAAACAGAGTCTTAGATTAAGCCTGCCTGAGGCAACCTCCTGTGGTGGGCTCTGTCCTCACCAAATGGACCTTAGTTGCAGAAATAGACTGTTCCAGGGCCTCTCAGCCCCTATTTTCTTGTGTTCTGGAGCCAGATGTGTCAACTTTGGGGAGTAGATACATGGAGAGGTTGGTAATAACCTCATAGAGATTTGGTGTCGTGATGACTTCTCTGGCCAAGATGGTCTGTGATTCTTTTGAATAAGGTATAGGCTGCAAGTTGCCTCCTAGGTTAACAGAACATTGCTTTTTCTAGAAGTCACCTGTGAAACCCGATGCATTTCTCTGCATTTATAGCTCTCCTCTGTCATTTGCATAACTTGCCTCTTTCACCAGCCATTGAGTTATAGTTTAGTCGTCTCACAATGACCAGTGGGATACTGGGTCCTAATAACCTGGAGGATATTAGCAGTGTATGTGTGTGTGTGTGTGTGTGTGTGAAAACTTTTAATATATTAACTATTAGGGAATCTTAAGTAATGCTTCATGATGCTAATGAAATGAATTCTGATTGAATGATTGGAATTACATGATTGGAAGAATAATCTGGTAGCCTTGAAAAGGCTAGATGGGAGAAAAGAAATGATAACAGACAGACAAATTAACTAAGAGCACACTCATTACAAGTAGAGGAGAATCAGAATGAGAACAGAATAGCAATGAGGTTATCAAGTAAGAGATACTGGAGAAATACGGAAGTGGTTTTTTATTCCATTCCAATCTTCCAAGCATTGGAAGACTCAGCACTGCTACTTCCTGTAGTGGTTTGAATGAGAACGATCCCCATAGGCTCATATATTTAAATGGTTCCCCACCAAGACATGGAAATGTTTGGGAAGAGTTAGAGGGTATGACTGTTTGGGTGGAGGTGTGACCTTGGAGGAAGTGGGAGTGAACTTTGAGATTTCAAAAAGCCCATGCCTAGTCTAGTGTCTCTCCCCCCTGCCTGCTTCCTGTTGGTCAGCATGAAAGCTCTCAGCTATGGCTGCGGCACCACGCTTATCTGCTTCCATGATGATAACGGATTAACCTGCAAGTAGCTCCCAATTAAATATTTTCTTTTGTAAGAGTTGCAATGGTCATGGTGTCACAGCAACAGAACTGTAAATAAGACACTTTCTTATCTATTTACTTTTATTTTAAGTTTTATAAAGTATAAATTCAGTTTAATTCAACAAATATTTTTTGGGCCTTGCTTTGGGCTAGGAAGGCTGCTGGTGGTTGTGACAAAATTTACAATATAGTAATGGACAGAGATAAACACTAAAAGAGCCTCTGCCTGAACCGGGAGAGGTGAGGGATTGCTTTGTGGAGTTTCTGGCAATGGAAATGTGTTCGAAGGATTGTTTCTAAGTGGAGGAAAGAAGAAAAAAGGGACGAGAGAGATAGCTTTCCAGATATATACTGTGTGCCGTGACAAAAGATGTTTAAATTTTGAGGTTGAACTATCCACAGGAGATAAAAACAGAATTTAGCATTCAGTCCATATTTCTAGAATGAGAACTTTTACATAAGAAGGGACCATTGAAGTACATGCTAAGTCACACAATTTGAACTGTGTTTTAGGAAGCTTAGAATTTGGCACCCACAAGGCAGCATGGTATTAGGAAATGAATATTAGATTTGGGAGACATTATGGTTAGGTCATTGGTCTATGTATTTTATTCATCTTTGAATGACTTTACATCATTTAATCTCTGGATTAGTCCTCTCTTTCTCTTTGGATATATGATCCCCATCTTCTAGTTTGTGGTTTTAGAGAACAGGAACTGACTTGCTCCTTTAAAAGCCACTTATTGTAGCCTGCCTGGAACTGAAAATTTTATGGCTTATTCCATCAATCTACGTGATATTACCCCATCTGAATTTTGCTAACCAGGCTAATGTGTAATTAGCATTTCTCTCCACTTCTCCCCATGGCTCCCTAATGAGCTGGGAATTACGTTTTCACAGTGTGCACTGGGAAGGCAGATGTGGTTAGGGTGACTCTCCTTTCCTACCCTGTAAACTCCCGTTTCATTATTTTTGTTATTACTTTTAAAACAGTTCCTTTGTCTGATGGACATATTATTATTATTTAATAAACTTGGCAGGGTTGCACTTCCTCATAAACCCTGGTTTCAGCATTCTGACCTTCAGTATCAGCTTAATTAACCAGGCCTCTCCTGGTGAAAGCAACACTGTTGTTTTATTTCTTACTGTTGAGACATGTTAATGATTTATCAGCGGGGTATTAATGTTCATTTTCATTCAACGAGGACTGAACATACACCTTTCACAGTTTATTAATTTTAAGGTTCCCTAGATCAAAATCACCTGTGAAGGTTAAAAGCCACTTTAAAAAATTGTCGTGCACTTACCTGGTTTATGGTAATTGCCGCAGTGTCTGTTTTGACAAAGCGGGGCTTACCAGCCCATGGAGACATGATAGTGCGAGATCCAGGGGTGGACCTTTGTAAGCTTTGGGATAATTCCAGGAGATGTCACCAAATAAAACTCCAGGTTTCAAGCATATTGTTTCTACCAGAAAGGGCTTTGCGATAACTATTATTGAGGTTCACTGTGAAAACATAGCATGGGAGATAATATTGTGACCTAAAATATTAAATACAGAAGCTTTGAAATTTTCATTTTTCTAATGTTTTCCTAGATCACAGCAGCAAAACTCTCATTGGGTTAGCTATTGGATTATAATATCCTAATATTAGTTGTGTGGATTGACATCTTAGGCAGGGCACTGCAGGCCCTTCTTCACTGGTTACTGGAGAGCATTAAATGTCTTTGGTCTGTTGGCATGTTGGCTGTGGGCTGGCTAGTCCTCAGATGAGAAGTTTGGTCTTTGTCCAGTGTGATTCTACAGAGTTGGATAGCAAAATATAACTTGCTATTTTAGGTAGGCAACGTTTTCCAAGTGAATAATTATAAAGAATTTTCTCAAGAGTGTGTCTATGGTATTGAAAGAAACTTTCTGGAGTTAAATAATAAACATGTTTGATTGAACAAAGGAATCAGGCTTGTTTATTGGAGGACTTCTCATAGCTGTTAATATACCAAGAGTCATGGTGAATTTTCATGAGTTGATGTGGATTCCCCAAACTCCTTTGGCCTTTTGTTGTTTGGTTGTTTGAATCATGGTTTTAGGTAGCTCAGGCTGGGCTTGAACTCTTCAAGTAGCCAAAGGAGGATGACCTTGAACTTATCTTCCTATGTTGACTTCCAGAGCCAATGTAGCTGTGTTGGGGTTTGAATAAAAAACATCCTCTATAGTCTCAGATATTTGAACACTGGATTCCCAGTTGGTGGTGCTGTATGGAAAGGTTTAGGAGGCATGGCCTTAATAGAGGAAGCTATCATCGAAGGTGGCCTTTTAGAGTTAAAAAGCCTTATGCCACTTCCAGATCATTTTCTCTGACTCCTACTTGCATTTGAAGCTATGATTTCTCAACTTCTGCTCCTGCCTCCACGCCTGCTGCTTGCTGCTGTGCCTCTGCACTGTGATGGGCTCTTATCTCTCTGGAACTAGAAGCCAAAGAAAACTCTTTCTTTCACAAGTTGCTTTTGTTCAATGGTGCTTTACCATAGCCACAGGAAAGTGAGTCCTTCAGTGGCCAGTGGAGGATAATCCTGACTCTTGATTCTCCTTCACCACTTCTAGAGTACTGGGGTTATAAGCATGCACTACCGTACCCATCGTGATTATAGAACTTTGTATACTGACTCCCTAACTGTCATGGATAATCTTTAGTCAAATAGGATCTTTAAAACATGCTTAAAGGGTTAGCCTTTTTATTTTCAAGCTTTGCTCCTTACAAGAGCCCTAACTATCTCTTTCCCATTTTAATGTACTCAGCTTTTATGGAGCCTATTTTCCAAGCGTTTATATGGAAGAGTGAAATTTTACTATCATTTGCTTTCAGAAAGAAATGGTACAAAACAAAGAGAACTGCAGATGGTCATTGTCATTTTATAAAGGATCAGTGAACCCTCTGTGATTGTCTTGGGAGCCCATTTCCATGACAGTTTTCCTAGGACTGAAATTTCCTTTTGGAAATTCTTCATAGTTCCAGTCATTTTAATAGCACTCATAGCAACTAGAATGAGCAAAGAGTCCAGGAAAACAATGATCTCTATAGCTAGTCTTTGGGAAGAATTTGCAGTATATTATCCATCCATTCAGTGCATAGTTTACTGCAGTAGAGACAAAACTGGTAAAAATGCAGGGACTTCGGTGTCTACACTGAAAATTTGGACTGGACTCTATCCATGTGGCTTTGAGCTATGTATCAACTGACTTGAGATTCTTATTTCTTAAATACAAAATGAATACAAAAGTATCTAACTTTTAGGATGTTAAAATCCCATAAACTGGTTTGTATACATTTGTAAAAGTTATGGCTCTCAGAACACTGTAGATGCTTCATACATAGTAGTGCTTGCTCTTGGAAATGGTATCCTACTGTTAAGGCAGAGGTGGAAGAAATTGGGGAACTCATTACGGACTGGGAATTAGCCTAAAACTCTGATTTTACATGGTGATGTCAAAGGATCTCCTGGAAGAACACAACCATACTGTTGGTACACTGTGTGCACTTTGTGCCTGAGATGATGCTAATCTCCAGGCACGGGCAGTTTCAGGTCATTTAAACTCATTTCAACAGTCAGCTTCTCAGCCTTTCTCTGGCCACACCCCTAAAGCAGTCATCTCCTTTCCTTAATTGCCCCTCCCATTTGCACCCAAGCACTTTACTTTCCTTCAAACACTTAGCACTTTATGAGGTGACCTTATGCATTTATTTATATGTTTACTGACAGCGCCCATCCAGATAGAAATTAATCTCTGTGAGTCCTTATATGTGTAAGGACTCTGGTCTGGCCTCTAGATGCAAGTCAGCAAATATTTGTAATTGGATACAGAATAAGCAGAGACCAGATGGAAAGGTCATCTTGTGGATTTGGCAATGAAGGTGTTTTAAGAGCCATCCCCTGAGCCCCACTATCTTTCCATGGCTTTGAGTTTTACGTTGGGAGCCTAACAACATCCAGTTTGGCTGGCAGAGGAAGAGGAGAGTCAACTGAGGACACAGAATGGGCAGAGAGCTCTGAATAGAGGGATTGTCAGCAAGAGTATCTGTGAAGATCCAGAGATGTCAAAGATGGTAGAAGGTGAAGTAAGACTGATCCAGAATTCCCCAAAGAAGACAGGGCTATTTTATGGCTCAGTGCTTTTGCTCCAGGAAACAATCTCCTTGCCGGTGGATTAAAAACTCACTCACCTTCCAAGACGCAGGTCAAGCTTGACAAACCTTTCCTGCTTTTCTCTCACACAAACAGAATTAGCTACTGTCTTCCTCTGGGTCCTCCCTGTGACATGTACACACTTCTCTAACCTGTGATCACCCACAGGACCAGTTGTATAGATAACTGTGGAGGGAAACTGCCAGAACCCACCCGTGTTTGCTACAGAGAACATTTTGTACTCAGGTTATATTGCCAGTTCAGGTGGAGCTGAGCACCTTCCTTCCCTGGGTCCTCTGCAATGTCAAATCCATGGCAAATGGTTGTTTCAGAGACGTATGTATATCAGAAAACTGGGAAGTCAATTGTGATGGGTAAAACTTGATAATTCCACTGGAATCATCGATGAAAACCAAAAACAACCCACCCCCAAAGACTCTTTCCTTTCCATTGCAATTTTCAGGCTAGAGGGAGGTGGCAGACCTACAATTGTTCTAAATGATCTAAGTGATCATATCCCTCAAACTACAGAAAAATAAACCAACCTAAGAAAGCTATAACCTATGAAAAGGAGACTGTGTAGTGGCATTTCATTTGTATTTTAATAAATAAAATTTGCCTGAGGATCAGAAAAGTAAAACAGTCACACCGGCCAGCCTTAAAGACCAGGTAGCAATAACATACACTTTTAATCCTAGTAGTCACACTATCTTGCCATAGAAACCAAGTGGTAGTGGTGTACAGCTTTAATCCCAGAACTAGAGAGGATTATGAAACTGGAGGAGACAGCTGTCAGTCACATTCTCATTCTGAGGTTTCTGGAGGCAGGATCAACATTTTGGACTGAGGTCAAGGTAAGAGCCAGTGGATGGCTGCTTTGCTTTTTGGACAGTTTTTGTCTCTGAGCTTTTATTAATCATGCTTCAAGACTGAATTCTGTTGGATATTTGAATATCTGAGTCTGGAGAGTCTCTCGCTGATCCAAACATCTCTCTCTCTCTGTCTCTCTCTGTCTCTGTCTCTCTCTCTCTCTCTCTCTCTCTCGACTGAGTCGACTTGAAGTGGCATCTTTTTGTGATCATCATTCTGGCTAGCACAAGGCTTTTCTCCTATAACCAGAGTGGGAACACCTTGACTTTAGACAGAAAATGTCTTGATATCATGTCTCCAAGTACGGCTTAAGTGGACAATGAATATGTACTACAGTAGTAAGTAGCCAGTCCCATGTTTAATGGCAAATTTAGGAAATGGGATTTTTGTCTTTTTAGTATTCTCACATGATTCACTATGTTGGGAACTATGTCAGCAACTGGAGTTATTGATTTCTTGTTTCTTCCAAATGCTCATTACTTTCTTTCCCTGTCATTTGATTTCTCCCCTCTTTTTCTTACGTTATCAGGGGAACAAATTCCCTTTAATTGAGGGTTCCTTTTACCAGGGTTTTTTTCACTGTTGCTTGGTTTTAACAAACAGAGCCTTAAAGCAATTGGTGATTAATGTGATGGAAGGCGTGAACATGCTGCATGAGTCATTACATTAGACCCAAGATGGTTAATAGTTTGTTATGCTGCAGAGCGAGGGGCCCGGAGCCTGATGGGGGCTGGGGTCAGGGAAAGAAAGCTGAGATTGTCTAATTTACAAGCTGATAACTGTCACCATTCTCCCAACAGCAAATGAAGGTGTGACTCTGAGGAACTGTTTTCCTTCCTATAGCCAATAACCATGAGTTCGTAGTAGAGTCATGACGTACCAGAATGTTCCGAAGTGGTACAGTGGTAGTGCTGATGGTCAACTCTTTTTACCAGAAAAATTCATTTTATTAATATCTACTTTTCTTCTTGTAAAGTGAAAGTAAGAGAATCAGTTTAAGAAATGATAAAAACCCACTGTTGTAATGAACACTGAGCACGTTTAACAGGTTTGTTTTTAGGGGGAAAGCAGTGCATAAAAGCAGAAAAGTATAGGAGTGGGAGGCAGACACCTGATCTGATTTTCTCTGCTTCTACTCAGGTTATCAGATGAACCACTATTTATACTCTCTCTTGCTTTCATGGCCTAATACTTTTTTGTTGTTTTGTGTGTTTATTTTTGAGATTGTATATTAATTACATCTTTCCCTCTCTTTTTCCTCTATCCAAATCCTCCAATATAAACCTCCCTACTCTCCTTCAAATTCATGGCCTCTTTTTTCCATCATTTGTTTTTGTGTACATATATGCATATATATGTATATACATATAAACACACACGTACATACATACAGTGGCATGGCATGTTGGAGTTTTCACACATGTGCCATCTATACCATGGAGCACACAGGGAAAGGCCCTAAGCCCCTTTTGATCATGTAGTCACTTGGAAGCATTTTCCAGAAGTGGCAGCCAGAATTCTGGTGTCTGAACATGACTTGGAGTGATGGAGTATAGGAGAATTGAGGGCAAAAAATCCCCCTAAATTATTATCCCAGAAAACTGAACATAGAAGCAGAGGTGACGGTCACTGAGATCAGGAAAGAGAGAGATACACTTTAAGAAACTTCAGCGTTCAGTATGTCTGCTATGCCAGGTCCTTTGTTCAGAGTATGTAACTTCAGCTTTAATAGGGACTGTTAACCTGGATGCAGATGCCCATGGGGATTCTTAGTTGTGGGTATGGTCAACAGGAAGGCATAGAGGCTCAGTCTCATCTGAGAAGAGAAATAGAATTGACATAAGCATAGAATTTTGCATTTAACTTTCTGAGTTTACCTGCATGGTGTTGGACATACTAAAAGTTTTGTTTTTAATATTTTAATTGATAAAATCTGTGCATTTCTTTATTGTACAATTTGTTGTTTAAAAATCTATTGTTGAATGACTAATTCAAGCTAAATAATGCTTATAGTTCCCCACCTACTTATCTACTAGTCATGAAAACATTTAAACTGTATTTTCTAAGCTATTTTTAAAAATGTCAAGGGTTAGTGTTTATGTGATCCTTTTATGTTACATAGTTTCTACAAAGTTAATGTGATCTTCGGTAGTGACGTTGGCTGTGCAGCCTTTAAAATAAGCAGGGAAAGGTTTCTGCTCTGCCCAGGCTGCCTGGCTTCATTTCTACAGCACTTTACTCAGTTTGGAGTACCATAAAGGAAGAACATGGGAAGTTTTGACACTATACACAGGAGTGTGTTAAGGATATTATAAAGTAATTTTAAATGATTGATAACAATGAATTTTTGAAGAAATTGTTTGCTGAAGGGAACAACCCTGCTTGCATGAAAGACAAATTTTATTCTACCAAGGCACATTTTATTCTACTTGTGTGTAAGAAGTACTGATAGAATCATTAAAGTAGTAGAAGAGACCAGGAGATTTCCAAGCTCAGGGTTCAACAGGTGTCAGAGGGCTTTGTAGTAATTAGCAGAGGGCAAAATCTACCCTGTGCAAAGAAAACCATTGAAATACTGGTTTGTCCAAAGGAAGAATAGTTGCTCCTTTGCAAAGCCACTGAAGCTTCACAAGTGCAGGCTTATGTTTGGCATCCAGAGGATCAATGGGCTAAATGAGTGTTGTTCCTTTCTTCGCAAAGACCATTGGATATGTTGACGATCGTCTGAATACACCAGTCTGTTCAGAGAGGGACTACTCAGTATCCTCAGAACTGGGCTTGAAGGCGTGGAGATGGGGTGGATCCTACCTCCATGATCTGCAACTGTTGTCTTGTCCTGTCTTGATGTCATGTCATGGAGAACTGGGGACTGCAGTGCCTGTAGTGTCTCTGTTCATCACCAGTATTTTTGTCTCATAAGCTGTGATCAGTTTCTGTGTGAGAGGAAGGAAAACAGAGATGGATAACCTAAAGTCCCAGTAATGTTTAGACTGGTCTCTCTCTCTCCCTCTCCCTGTCCCTCCCCCTCCCTCTCTCATGTGTGTTTTATATATATTCTTGTGTGTATACCCATGTGTGTAAGTGCAGATGTGCTGCAGTTACATGTGTGTTGTAGGTCAGAGGGTGGTGTTGGATAACTTCCTTGATTGCTCTCCATCTTATTTTTTCTACTTCTGTTTACATTCATTTATTTAACGGTAGAGGGGATGCTTATCCCATGGTACTCATGTGAATGTCAGAAGATAACTTGTGCGAGTTGATTCTCCCCTACTATGGGACCTGCGAGTTCAAACTGGGTCATTTGGCTTAGTGACAAGACCCTTTATTTGATGAGCCATTTCGCCATCCCTCTATGTTATTTTTGGGATGGGGTCTCTCACCATATCTGGAGCTCATGAGTTTTGCTAGATCGGCTGCCCAATAATTTCCAGGAATTCAACTATTTCTATTCCCCCAGTGCTGGAGTTATGGACACTCACTATAGTGCCTGGCCTCTTACATTGTAGTGATAGGAGCGGCAGGCTGGCCTGCTTTTTGTCCCGCCCAGCTCCCGCATGGCTAGCTTTACACC
>LOJH01030486.1:0-11143 GCA_001685095.1 Ellobius talpinus | reverse complement strand
CTTGAGGAAAGTTGTTTCCTAATTTTCTGAGAAATCGCCACACTGACATCCAAAACGGCTGTACCAGCTTGCATCCCCATCAGCGATGCAGAAGTGTTCCCTTTTCCCCACAACCTCTCCAACATAAGTTGTCATCAGCGTTTTTAATCTTGGCTATTCTTACAGGTATACGAATCTCAGAGTTGTTTTGATTTGCATTTCTCTGATGACTAAGGATGTTAAACATTTCCTTAAGTGTCTTTCAGCCATCTTAGATTTCTCTGTTGAGAGTTCTCTGTTAAGGTCTGTATCCATTTTTTCAAGAAACTATACTCTATCAAGAATCATTGGGTCTCATGAAATTGCTGACTGGTTATACAATACTCCTTTAACTTGAAAACCCCTGAACTTCACATCCTTTAGGAGAGGTCTCTATAACCTAACTGATGTTAAAGTAGGAGAGAGCATAGTGATGGTAAAACTATAATTATTGACTTCCTATCTTTCACCCTAGCCTCAGACCTGAGAGAATAACCACCACCAATTTCAAATTTTCCTTTGAAATGAGTGATACTAGATTGTTAACACATTATGTGTGAATCAATAATATGTCTTCCCCAATCATGTGAAGATAAATATGGATTAATCCTAGGCCACCAATCATTCAGCAACTGATGTTATAAATGTGTGGACTTACAAGTTTTTCGGAGGAATGGGGATTGGTCCTAAAATACACATACTGCTATCTTTACTCCTTATGAGTCAAGGGATAGATGATACTCTATGAATTTGCCTATAGAGAGACTGAAATGTACCTGGACAGTTTCCTCCAGCTTTGACTAGAGCAGTCACCAACAATGATTGCCAAGTTGAAGGGGGAAGAAGAAAAGAGGAAGAAGGAAACAAGGAAAGATGATGTAAACTTCCCTTTTAGGGTAGAGCATTCTCTTATTCTATGCATGTTGATCACTATCTGCTTGAAGTCTTTCTGTTGCCGATTGAGAGCTGCACTAATCTATGTGTATAAAGACAAATATCCGGGAGGCATTTGAACACTAGGTTTATTTAGTAATAAAGACAGGTTCCCTCCTCTCCAGTGTGGCCTATTGGCTTTATGGCTGCTGAGAGAAACGTTTTCTTGACAGATACAGCTCCTGAGAAGGTACCCATTTTCCAGCAGATGGCCCTACCTGCACAAATACTAGCACTAAGAAGAACTGAAGGAATTACCTGTAGAAGGAACACATAAATTTGAGAGGGAATCATCATGGGGAAATAAGTGAATAATTGAAGGAAGGGATAAGATTTGATCAAAGCACAGGATATGCGTTTATAAAATTTTCAAGCAATAAGGGAAGAGGAAGGTGGATTTGAGATGCATTCAGGTCTTTGAAACTTCTAGCTTTGCAATATTCAGATGAATGCACTCTACTCAGAAAGCCCAACTATTCCTTTTGTTTCCTGGTTGCTTTAAGTAAAGTACACGAAGGTTAAGAAACTTACCTTTCCAGCAAAATTCATAGTCGTAGTGGGAGGCAGCTTTAAAATAGGCTATCTCTCCTTCTCGGTGTTTTTGTTCCTCTTCTTTTTATTATGGACAGGAGAAATTATATTCAGTTTGCCACTTCTATAAAATATCTCTGATTCTTGTGTTAGTCTACTTATAGATAATAACTGAAACACATTTGGAGAGCAGAAGGTAAATCTGAATAACAGCAATAGCAACTAAGACTTAGAAGATTCTTTCTGATCTAAAGCAGCTCTCATTTTATCTCACTAAGTATAATAATTTGGTATGAATTTCAAAAAATTATTCACAGTAACACCCAAATAGTTTTGTAATATGTGTAATGGTAACAACTTTATTCACACATGGAATGCAATCACATTGGGCTTAGAAATATGTTTCTGATGCATATATACATATACATCAGTGTCGCATTTCAGAAATAAAGCTATGTATTATGTTGATGATAAAGGAACAAGAGTATATGCTTCTGAGGTTTATTAAGAAGTCTTTTAGAGTTCACAAATATAATTGTTTCAAAAGACAATCTGTTGGAAAAATTAAAGCCCCAATAAAAATGTATGATGCTAAATTTATAGTAAAAGTCATCTTATATTTTGTTAGATTTCATATATACTTATATGCTAATATATTACTGTAATACTTTTATGAAAGGAGAAAAAGTGCCAAAGTAGTCATTCTTGTGAATAAGAATTTTTGCACTATTAATGATAGTCTACTGCTGAATGAAATGCATACTAATTTCTAGGTGCAGCTTCATCTCACATATGAAATCATGAGAAAGGGCATAACTTGATCATCTTCACGTGTCCTAGGAAAAAGGAAACGCATTCTTCTCATTTATATCAATATGTAAAACTTCCCTCATACCTTTGGGAAAGATGCGAAAGCAACAATAGCTAGAAACGGTGATGATGATGATGATGATGATGATGATGATGATGATGATGATGAAAGAAAACAGATGATATCTCATAAGAAGAATGAGGATAATGAAAAATGAATCTAAAGGTAGAGGTTTAGCTTTGTGCTGGAGAGTATGTTTAGCATTTTTGAGATTGTTCAATTCCTAGACCAGCCAGCCCAGCAAAAATATCTATAGAAGAGGTAAGAAATCAGCAGATACTCAGCACAATCTCAGAACGTTCCGCTAGTAAAGGTCCTGGCATTTTTATGAGCTTCCATTTTCTAAGCAAGATTTTATTTATCATACCAAAGATAGATTAAATATGTGACTCCACATATTTGAACAGTATTTATATATAAAGACTGGTTTGTTAAACACTATTTCTATCTCAAGGAGATCCATATTATATCCAGACAAAGATGCAGTAAAATTAACATAGTCAAAATAATCAAGAGAGCTATTAGTTGCTATGGAAATTGTAGATTCTTAAGTTTTTTTACTCCAGCTGGACAATGTTATTGTAAACAGATTCCTCAGAAGCGTAAAGATTTTTCATCACTTTCACTTCAACCTGTTAACTTTTATGTAAGATATTATAATGGCAAATTATTTAATTTTTAGAAGTAAAAAAACTCATGAGTTTAATTATTCAAAAATTATGTTAATTAACCCAGACTCTGATCTTTGAACTAGGATCCATAAAGCTATAGTAATTTCAGAAAACATAATTGACTAACTTAAAATAGTTAAGTAAGACTCCATATGATTTTAATTAGCAGACACATTGAGTGTGGCTGTTGTTCCCTATGGCAGTGCTCAGTCTAGTCAAAACTTCAATATAGAACTGGATTTGATTCTGATCAATGGCTGAGAAAGGCTGGTCTGCTGTGAAGAAAACCTGAGAAAACTATTTGAAAACCCATTATCTACCTAGTTTCATCTGAAAAGAAATTCTTAAGAAAAGAACAAGAAGAATCTATCTACTCTGCCATGATTTGTATTCACACCTGAATCATTGACTCTTTCATCCAAAGAAAAATCAAAGTCTACCTTCACTTCAGGACACAAAGCTGGGTCAATATCATCTACTTTCCTATGGAAAACACACACTCATGCAAACAAGTGTGCGTGTGCGCCCACACATGTATGCATGCACACATAGCAAGGTAAATACACGTAAAGCCTTACCAACTTGTTCAACAAGTGCCCCATTGCAAGGTAATTGACTTTGTCTCTTTATGAATATCAGGAAATTTAAGTGATAAATAATTGACGATGACAAATTAATCAGAAAAAGAAGTGGTCATTTCACATTTCACTCATTAATATTTTTGCATTAGAGACATTTTTAAACATTATAATCTAAACTGGTGGAAACACATCAAAATCTAAAAATCAAATGCAAATTGGTATGTAGACTAAGGAAACTAGAGAAGAGTTGAGGTGAGAGGAGAGGAGAAGAAAAGAAAAGAGAGTGGAGAGAACTGAAAGGAGAGTTGTAATTCAAAGAGAGCTGTGCCACATTTTCCTTATCCATTCTTTGGTTGAGGTACATTTACACAATGGAGTACTACACAGCAGGAAAAAATGATGACATCTTGAATTTTGCAGGCAAATAGATGGAGCTAGAAAACATCATTTTCAGTGAGGTAACCCAGACCCAGAAAGATGATTATCACATGCACTCACTCATATGTGTTTTTTAAACATAAAGCAAGGAAAACCAGCCCTCAAATCACAATCCCAAAGAACCTAGACAACAAAGAGGACCCTAGGAGAGATATACGTAGATCTAAACTACATGGGAAGTAGAAAAAGACAATATCACCTGAGTAAATTGGGAGCATGGGGACCTTGGGGGAAGGTTGAAGGGGAAGGGAGAAGCAGGGAGGGAAGCATAGAAAAATGTAGGGCTCAATAAAAATCAATAAGAAAGAGCTGTGCTTGCTCCTCACCGATGCTGGAGTGCTATTATTATTCTGTGAGGTTGTATCTTTCCTAATTACTAACCCCAATTTTCCCTTTCCCTCATCCAGGGGTGTATTCTGAATTCTGGCAATGATTATGTACATAGTATATCTAAAGTTGTATACTTTAGGTGTCTTTATTTTTGTTTTTCCCTAATTATTTTGTCAGGAGAATATTACAAGAAGATAAAAATAAGCCACATATGATTTTGTGTTTTATAATAGGTAGTGGACAATAGTTTCTTATTCAAACTTATAACCAAAAGTTCTTGTTCTTGGTTAGACTGATTATGCCACATACTCTGGGAGTCTGTGATAAAGTCTGAAAGTGGGAAGAAGGGAGGGGAAGAAAGGGGAGGAGAGGGGAGGGGAAAGGAGAGTAGAAGAGAGGAGAGGAAGAAAATTGTTCCAATTGAAAATTCTAGGTCCAAATATTTTGAGAATTTTGCCTTCTCTTCAAGAATTATTGACCCTTCATTTGTTTACTTATAATGTAAATTCTTAATTAAGCTTCCACCAAAATATACATACAATATTCTATTACATCTCTTATTCAGAATTATTTCCTTGCAAAATTTATATTCTGTTCTATTTTCTCTAAAAACAGAAAAAATAGGCAATCCCTTCCCCCTCTTCTCACTACATGCCTATGAGCCATAAAAGTATTTACATTTGTGTATTGAATGAAGGAACATGTTGGCTGAGTCAACCTTGTTTCCCTGGCTGAGTCTTTAGCATACCACACATTTGAATTTGCTTTTAAATATCTAAACACATCCACATTTTTAGAGAATGATACGCCTTACATTTGCACTTCATAAACAAGTAAAGAAAAATATTTTTGTATGAAGACTTTAGGATATCAAAACACATTTATCACATTTGGCACAAATAATTGCCATCCCCAGCCTTCTGAGTGTTTTTATGGTGCACCTATTAAAAAGGTTTTCGTGGTAAAGTTGTAAGAGTTGTTTGATGGCAGAGTAGAAGGTGACCATCTAACCAGTCGATGTGCAAGTTCTGTAATTCCTACGAACCAGCGGGTATCATTGTGCTGTTACTAGAAAAATGAACGGCACTGTTCACAAGAGCAAGGCAATTAATTAAATGATATGCTTGTTCATCTTGCAGGTCAAGCAGATAATTGTGCTGAGAATTGCTTTGAAATCACGCATGATTCAACTTAGCCCTGTTGAATCCCAAGAGAGATTTACAGGTCACACTGCATATCACAGTTCTAGTGGATGGAGGATTAATATGACCTAATCCTGTTAGCTTTTGAAATGGCACGAGATAACTAGACAGTCCATTTACATACTACAAGCTGATGTGAACACTATAGGCTCGTCCTTCATTTTTTTGATATGTAACTCATATTCAAATATGATACATAGCTTTTGTCATGTTTTTTAATATTATGGCACCAAGTTTATTTTAATTTTTGTAATTTCATATTGTTACTACTCAGGTAAAACCTAGTACTAGCTATACAACGCCCCCCATAAAAACCATCCTAATAATTGAAAAATACAGAGATATTTAATTTTCTTTTAATATTGATACATCAAAGAATCTTTAAGTATAGATCACATGTCAACAGAAATATTCAATAAAATTATAAAGGAAATAAATTGCAGAAACAGAATAGTCAAAAGTTATTTAACAGTTCATTGAATAAATTTATAACTAATATGGTATACCATCTTTATAATTTTTAAGCGGCTCAATGGATTATTGGTTAGTTTATTCTTTCTATGAGAAACTCAGAAACTAGCATTTAAAATGTCCCATAAAATTAGATAAGTCTTAATCATTTAATAATACTACTTTAGCAAATAATTTGTTCCTAATATATGTAATACCAAGAGGAATGAATTTACATATTTTGACACTGAAAATAATACTGAGTTGTGTTAGTGGAAAATCATACAGGTCTCAAGAATGTTCTTTTTATAGCATCTTTATTTTTATTATTTTTAATTGAGATAGGAATACAACTCTTTCTCCCTTCAACAGAACTTGGATGTAAACCTTTAACGTACTTGAGGATGCCCTTTTGTCTATGACTTTCTAAAAATAAAAGACTATTTAAAAAAAACAGCACTTTCAATCATACCTCTTAAAAACTAGATTTTCAGTTTTATCCTGATATTCTAGAATTCTCTCCTGCAATAATTTATTTGCTATCATGCTACAACATGGACATTTAATTATGTACTATAAATTTATTCTATCCTTTGCAATAAAGTGGTATTCAGTATAAGAAAGATGCATTTTTGGACTCTATCCAAACAAGGTTTTATTTATTGTAGTTGGGAAGGGTTGGGAGCATCATTGCCTACAGGGTCCAGGCAGGTCCTGTGCATGCATGGAATGGCCTTGGAGTACCGAACTAGGAAATGGTGGATGGTGTCTTGTGCTTGCTTCCTAACACAAATCATTTCCATATGGGAATAGCAGCATATTGCTGGAGCTTTGGATTTTTCAACAAACAACAATAAATATAGTTAACATCTTAAATTTACTTTCCAAATGGTGGATTACATGATTATTTATCACAGAATAGACACAAATATGCTTGGAAGTTATACGCAAGATTCAAGCTTGCATGTACTTGTAAATAATTGAAAAAATGAATCTTAAATTGTGTAGTAAGATTTCAGTATCTACTATTTATCTGTATGTACTCCTTTTTCTTCTGTTTCTCTAATATATAAAGATGGGAATTTCCCAGTGTTAACAATTCATAAATCTTCAGCCTATCTCATGTGAGTTTTACATTAGGTTTCAAAACATTCTTTTCATAATTGATTTTTTTAATTCTGTTAAATGTGACTGTTTAATAAGTATGCAAAACAGTTTTTAGTAAATATAATTAGAAAAACAACAGAGAGTGTGTATTTTAAATTTTAAGTATCTCAAAATAAAAATAAAATTCCACACTCACTAAAAATAACTTTTTTAAAAGTGGGTTTTATATGTTTATGTTTTATCTTTTTGCCACTTTTTCAGTGGAAACTCATGGATCAAGAAAAAAATGTACAAGAAAAAATGAGAAATACTCAAAGTGTGAAATAGTGTAACTTAACACGCAAGAAGCCAGCCAGAGGATGTTGAGAATGACTCTGTTGGCCAAACAGACAATAATTACGAACTCCTTAAGAATCAGGGATAAAGCGAAGTTGGTCCAAGAATGTGGCAAAGGCTAATTTCCCTAGAAGAAACCCGTTAACATGTCAGATCTGAAGAGTGATGGTCAAAGCCTTTGCTGAATTGTTTTACTAAAATTGGCCTCATCTTACAGTAAAAGAATATCTGAAATCAGATGCTAATCCTGTGGTTAATTTTAGCTAAATTATGGAGTTTAAAAAATGAGTTGGAATTTTAAGAAAAAGTCTATCTACTAACTACCTCATATCAGCTTAGGGGATCTTGCAGCTGTTCATATTTTCACTTCAGAGCACGTGTCACTGGAACAAATGAAAAATATTTTCATCCACTAGGATTATGGGGCTGCTGAAAAGCAATAAACAAATTGTAACAAGAATTATGAATGTAACTGACAGCTCATCAAACTATTCACTGCTAATGAAGAAAATGAAAAGATTCAATAGTGTTTTCTGCTGACAAATGGCCCAGGTTACATTAATAATTTATTAACTAAAATGTGTGATTGTTTCTGCTTAATGTGGTAAGTATTGACTTATTTTAATGATTTCACAAAAAAAAACATTAGTATGCAGCCATTAGACAATGCTCCCTTTGAAATGATCTTTTTAGTAGCTTTTACACTTTCAAAGTGAGTTTCTATCTGGGATCTATCAGAATGGGAAATATTGGTGGTTAATAAAGTGTCCCCATATTTTCACCTTTGACCCAAGGAAAATAATGGACAGTTGTTTATAAACTACTTTTTCCTAACTCAATATTTGAATTATGAAAAAGTGATTTTGTTTTTAATGCCTTGAGTAGAAATCATTAGAAAGACTGTTAGAAAAGAAAAGGAAAAGGAAAGGAAAAGAAAAGAAAAAGTTACCCAATACTATGCTTTGGAAATACTCAACAGAAACTGGGGGAAGGGGAGAATTCCTTCAAACAAATGGAAATGATTCTATGTATCATTTTCCACCATCAGAAAACACAGTGGTCAGATGATGTGCTTAATTCGACATATACCTTTCAACACCATCTCTTCAAACAAAGCATAAAAAGCAAGCCAAGTATATTAAGAAAATTCTAGGATAAATCATGCATGCATAATTTACATTACTGTATGAGAATATTAAGTATAGGTCCCACATAAAAGGAAACATGAGTAATGGCCACCTCTTCCTGGCCCTGAAGTGTATCTCTGACCTAAATTGCCCCCAGATAGATATGAATCATTTCCATTCTGATAATTAGCTTTCTAATTAGCTTTTAGAAGCAGTTGTCTAAGCTACTAGACAATAAAATTTCCTTTTAAATCTGCTTGATTAACCAGATGTGGTGGTTCATGCCTAAAGTCCAGCACTTGAGAAGCTGAGGCAAAGGGAGCTGTGACAAATTTAAGACCAGCTTGGGCTGCATAGTGAACCTTCGGCCAGTGTGGGAGAGTAAGACTCTCAAATAAAGTCAGTTTGGTGGAAGTCTACAACAGCATGTGTATCAAAAACCAAAGCTTATTTCATCAGAAAAGAATCATAAAATTAACAAACACCTCAAATTTTGAAAATTTTGAAAAATAACGAAAATTCTGACTAAAGAGTTACAAGAAAAAAAAATTAAAAGGAAAAAGGCACTGTTTGCTTTCCAAGAATATTTGCAGATTAAGTTAATCTGTAGATTTTCTAGCCATTAGTACTGTAATTTTTCTTAATAATCAAACCATTTTCCTCCTTAAAATGTGTTCATATTTTAACTTATTCACTATAATATTCTTATAGGACACATAACAACAATAAGGATGTGAGAATCATTGGTATCCTTCACTGTTTAAAATATTTAGGTTAGGATGGGGAGGGAATTGGGAGGAGGGAAGGAGATGGAAATTTTTTAATAATAATAATAAAAAAATAAAAAATGGAAAAAAATAAAATATATAGGTTATGGAATGATTGCAGATTAAGCTATCCAAAGGAGAAAACAGTTTAACAAGTGTTGCCAAAACAGAAAAAAGAAGGAAAAGACTTCTACCCATACTGTAATCACAGGCATACACACCAATCAAACTAATTGCTGTGCATGTAAAGGGGTGAACCGAGACTGTATGTCTATTATCCAAACAAACCTTTGTCTTGTCAGGCAGTGAAAGAGACAGACCTTAATCCTTAGTGGCCTGGAGAATGTTTGCTGGTCCTCAGGGAGTGACTGTCATTTAATTTAGGCGAGTTAGTGTCTGCCTTAGGTCTGTGTATTTACATATAAATTGTTTGGTAGGGTGGGGGAGGCAGCAAGAAGAGACACATAATCAACTCCTTCCCCACAGTTATGTTATGTCTGCTTTCATGTGGAGTGTGCCTCCAGCAAATGCGCAGTATAGAGAAAACAAAGGTTGTTCCCAGACGGAAGTATCTTGTCTCACACGTGTCAGAAATAAGCCTCATCCAAAAGGAACCTGCATTGTGTTCTTTCACTACATAATGGTAGAGCAGTGATTTAGCACAGAGTTTCTGCTAGTTTAGTGTAAATGCTCAGGGTATAATACCACATTGCATCAAATACCTCCGACCTACTTGCACATTGTACACAACAACACTCTTAAATGACAAAAGTATTCAGTGACCCACCTAATGATGAACTAGATATCAACCAAGGGCTCTTAAAGAAGGTGTGTGTATGTGTGTGTGTGTCTGTGTGTGTTTGTGTGTGTGTCTGTGTTTCTCTGTGTGTGTGTGTGTGTTTCAGGAGAAAGAACAGGAGTGTGACAAAGACTTTTAGAGACACTATCTTCATTTTCCAACATGGGACTTTGAGCATCACAATTCAAAGACTCCTATATCAGAGGTTCAAAAGATTACTTTTTTTAAATAAGGTTTAATAAAACTTGAGAATACTAAGTGATAGTGTGATGGATGTAGTAACAACGGCCTCCATAGGCTCATGTATTTTGACACTTGTTCATCAGGGAGTGGCACTATTTGAGGAGTTGGAGGTGTGGCTTTGTTGGAGTAAGCAAGTAAATGGGGGTGGACTTTGAGGTTTCAAAAGCCCAAGATAGTCCCAGTGGCTCTCCCTTCATGCTGCTTACAGATCTGGATGTAGGACTCTCAGCTACTGCTTCAGGACCATGTCTATCTGCACACAGCCATGCTTGTTCCTACCAGGAAGACATGGACTAAACATCTGAGCTTTAATTCAGCCACAGTTAAATGCTTTCTCAAAGAGTTGCCGTGGTCATGACATCTCTTCATAGCAATAGAATACTAAGAGAGATAGTTAGATCTCATTAAAAATAATGCTTGCCCAAGTCTGGATTCCAAGAGAAATGAAGAAGAGAATAGCCATTTTGGTTTAGATTTGTTTGTCTTATATGCCATTTGCTTTCTGAGTGAATGTGGAGAAAATAACAATAAAAAGTTCTAATACAACATGCTGATGTGGAAATATCCAGGTATACGCCAAGCTGACTATGTCTACCAAATAGAAAATTATGCTAGAAGTAGTCAGGGAATATAAATTATAATATATTTCATAATCATCAGGTTGTTTTGTTGCTGCTATTTTTTTCATTTTCTTTATTATTATTAAAAACTTCCACCTCCTCCCCTCCTCCCATTTTCC
>LOJH01030485.1:0-16216 GCA_001685095.1 Ellobius talpinus | reverse complement strand
AACAGTTTACCTGAGCTAATGGGAGCTCACCAACTCCAGCTGGACTGGGAAGGAGCAAACATAGGATGAAACTAGTCCCTCTGAATATGGCTGACAGGTGTATTTCTGAGGTAGCCTTGGGGGTCACTGATAGTGGCACTGGGATTTGTCTCTACTACATGTACTGGCTTTTTGGGATCCTATTCTCTTTGGATGTATACCTCTCTGCCTAGATGTAGTTTGGAGGGCCTTGGAATTTCCACAAGGCAAATTGCCTTACCCTCTCTGAGGATTAAAGGGCGTGGGGTAGGAGAATGTGTTGAGGGAATGGGAGGAGGAGAGGGAGTGGGAATTTAGATTGATATTATTTAAAAAACAAAATCTAATAAATAAAAATTAAAAAAAAACAGTTTCTAGGTCACCATATTTGGAGAGAGAGAGAGAAGAAAAGCCAATAAACCACCCCAGGAACCTTAAGTACGGAGCATAGACAGCATTTGTAAGTGTTAAATCCAAAGGGAACTCCAGTTCTCCAAATTCCAAATGCCAGTGCCTGTGTTTAGAAACGAGTCTTGGCTCTTGTGACCGACAAAGAGACTGTTTGAAGCCTATACCCAACATTTTTCATCGACCTGCAAAATGGGGTTCTGCCTGCCAGAGGGCTATTTCCTTTATCAAATACTTGTTGCATACCAAACCCTTAGTAGCTTCCAGGCCCCTTTCTCCTCCCCAACTACCACACTATGCTACCTTCCAAGCTGTTACAGCTCACAGGCTTCACTCCTCCCAAATATACATTAAGTCTCTAGAAAACAGCAAACTTACCCTCTGCCCCCATTTCCACTATCCCTGATTCTCTTACAGATAGCTCTGGCCATGACCTGTTTGCTTCTTTTCCTCTCTGCCCTGGACTCTTCCAAATGCCTCTGTTCTCTCTTACCTACAACAAAAACCTCACCCCCAGACATGAAGCAGCCATTTTTACTGTTTCTTTACTGGCCGTTTACTTATGGTATGGAACTAAAAAGTAAAGGAAATAAGTGATTATGGGCAAAACAAAAGCTGTTATGTGAGGAATTTTGTTCCCTAAAGTTTGTACAGTGAATTTCTGATCCCTGGCACTACAAGATGTGACTGTATTCAGACAGAACATCTAAAGGGACAGAGAAAGTAAACTGAGATCCTAGAGTTGGTGGAATCCAATCTCACTGGTGCCTTGTAAGTTGAAATTTGGAAACACAAAAATTACAACAGCAAGGGGTCAAGAACAAGTGCCACATGAGGGTGAAACAATCGGGACTCCACTTGCAGGCCACAAAGAACGACTCCTCGGAAAGGCTACCATGGTGGCGCTTTGGTTCGTTTTTTGGCTTTTAAATTTAAGAATATATTGTATTTACTGCATTATTTATCTTAAAAATATGTGACTGGAGAGATGGCTCAACAGTTAAGAGCACTTACTGCTCTTGTAACGAATCAGAGTTTGGTTCTCAGTACCCACTAGAATGATTCACTCCAGCTCAAGGGAACTGGCACAGTCTTCTGGCCTCTATAGCGTCTGCACTCACACGCACATAGCCCCTTTCTACAAAGACATAATAAAACAACAAAATAAATATTTTTATGAATGACAAAATAGTGTGTCTTAGTATAACAGAAACTTTATTCTATTTTTCCTTACCTCCTGCTCCACATTTCCCATTTGCTTTGTGATTTTGGTAGACCAGACTTCCTCATGTCAGGACCAACGATTATCTACTAAAGATTCTTTTTCTTTCCTTCAAGGGCATTGTATACCTTTTTGCTCTTTCTCTAAATGGGATCCAGCACTGTCTCTTTAGTAAAATACAAATATTGTTTAATGACTCTCATGAGAGCAATGAAAGAAATGCAGAATCCACCCTTTTTCTGTTCTGCTATTCAAACTGCAGCAAGAGTCAAAAAATGGACTTTCATCACTACACAGGTTGAAACAGTGAACAGCATGATTATTAATGGACCAGGCCCAAAACTTGAAAATGGACTATTGGTATCATCCACACGAAATTAACCTTGGGATAAACATCCTAGACAACACATCAAAATAACAGAATAGAACCAATAGGAAAGGGCCTTGGGACATCACCCAGGCAGAAAACGAAGGATAAGCTGGGAGGAAATACAATCTTTTAATGATCTTTGCTGTCAAGTCTCACTACATTAATTCTTATCCTTTGGCCAATTTCCATCTGAGATAATTTCTGACAGCATCATTGAAGGAGAAAAAAAAGGAGACTGGAAGATCTTATATTTGTTTAAATATTTGCATCATCCCAAAGACAGAAGAATATCCATTTTCAATTCCTTTGCATTTTGAAAGGGTTACTCCTACGTCACTTACTGTTAAAAGGTACCCCAGCACAACATAGAAATAGATCAGAGTAGAAGGATCCACTGTCTTCTTGTTATGTATGAAATGACTGCACACCTGTTAGCAGTTAGGATGAAAAACATTCTATACACTGGCTCAAAGAATGTGGAAGAGGATTAGGCAATCTCTCCATCAGTAATGTGCTTGGCACAGAAACACAAGGGCCTATTTGAAACCTCTACAATCCATGTGAAAAAAAACCAGTCATGATAATTCACGCCCTTCATCCAAGCAGTGTGCCAGTCGAGACAGGGAAATTCCTGGGGATTGCCATTCCGCCAGTTTATCTGAGTCAGCAAGCTCCAGGTATTGTGAGAGACCCAGTCTCAAAAATATATGGTTGAGAGAAATTGAGGAAGATACCTAATACCAACCTCTGGCCTCTATGCACATATACACACATGTGTACTCACATGCACAGATACACAAATACACTCAAAATAAATTTTTTACATGGAATATTGTATAGATAGGGAATGATACTATCAGTTTCAAGGGAAGGTACTCAAACAAATCAGGAGGGTTTTCAGCACCATGCATGAGCAGCTTGATGGGTTCTGAAGGGAAAGTCTTACATTCCAGGGAAAAAGGGGACTTTCTCATTCTTTCAGGTTTCCATTTCTTACAACTTAGCCTACATTCCAGGAGCCAGGAACATTTTGATAAAGCCTGGGGCAAGGTACTTTATTCTTGTGCAGTGGGGATTGGTTAGTGCGGGGTGGGGAAGTGGAAGGTTGGAAGTGATGGGCCATACAGTGGCAGGAGTCTAGGTTTTCCCGCAGTGGTGGAATTAGGGAGGGAATACAGGCTATAGCAGGTGTTTCGTTGGGTTTATGAACAGAGGTCTTTTTATAGGTCTTGCTCTCTACAGTAAGGAAAAAAAAATACAAGTCTAAGAGCAATGTGGGGCCTGTTTCTACTCTTCAACTCTGCTAGGAGCAAGACCACAGGAGGTGTGGCTTAAATTTGGGGCAAGAAAGAGCAACAGCAGGAGTAGAGCTAGTGACTTAACAGGGCGGTTTGGAAGCATGGTGACTGGTCTGGCAGAAATGAAAAGAGTTTGATCTTACTATCAGAATCTGGAAGCAACAGACCCAAAGAACTGGAATTGTCCCGAAGAATCTCATGCAAGAAGAAAGAGAAGACTCAGCCTGAGCAGAGGGGAGGGGTGTTTGTCTCCAGGCAAGAAACTTCACACAGTTCTAAGAACCTGACAGACCAGCTTGCAGGATTAGAGAGGAGCTAAGAAATGGTGGTTCAGGCCAACAGGACAACACTCTGCCCAGGACTCCTTAGATGTGCATATCCCTGGTCCAGCAAATAAAATTTAATTTCTCTTCAGGAAACTGGAGATGGGCTAGAAGGAGCCACTGGATTTCTTTACCCCTCTTTCGAATGTGGCCACATTGAATCTCTATTTTTTATTTTTATTTTTATTTTTTTGCTTTTTCTTCTAATAGTTCAGATGTTTATTGACTTCTTAAGGATGGGTGGTCCATACTTGACTTCCTGGGGCATATGGATAGTGTCCCCAAGTTTTGTACCAAAAATAGAAGACTATACCTTTACAAAACAAGCAAGTGACAATTTCTCAACAACTTTAGTAAAAAGTGTAATTAATTCATGATGGCACTCCTGTGAGTGCAATATTGAGACACAGAGTTCCCAGGATAGAGATCAGGATAGGGGATGAATCCACAGGCAGTCATTACATGCTGTTAGACTACAGACCCAGTAGAAGCCTGTTTTCCTCTCCCCAAAATATCAAGTCAAGTCCCCCTATACCTGCCACTCAGAACAAAGAAGTGATTGTTTCCTTCTGGGACTGTTAGAGAACTTAGAACTGCTGCAGAAACCAAGGAGAGGATAGCTACCCAGAACCTAAGCAACTTTGAACTTCAGTCCCAGCCAGTGCGGGACTCAATGCTCACCTCCGTGACACCTGGGGTGCTGCTGAGTTTATGAGGGGTGCAAATTTACAAAAGCCTGGCACTCCATCTGCTCTGGAGAATTGAGGGATCTGTCTGTTCCTTCAAAGCTCACCATGATGCTACACTTGGCAGCAATCTCTCCCAGGGATTTCTGGATTTTGAAAAAAACCTCTGCTTTCAAGGTCATGTGCTCTCCCTGCCTCTCTTCTGATTCTCTTCTACTTCAGGGTATGGCCATGGCTATCTGTGACTATGAGGCTCTCTCCTAATAAATCTCAGCTGAAGGGTGACCATGTGTTAGCTCCAGTCTACAAACCTTTGCTCAGTCAGGCCACATTCAAAAAAGAACTTCTAAATTCCTTGACTTTTGTGTTCGTACAAACCTTGAAAGTGTACTTTGTTCTTGATAGGGCATTGTGGCAACTTCTGGTAGTTATACCATTCTGTTTTCCTATTCATCTAGCTGGATTATAAAAACTGATTTATCAATAAAATATGGATGTATAAACCTAGATTTTTCATCTTATCTTACTTTACTGTATCAAAAAATAAATAAATAAAAAAGCCCAACAGCACAATGCTAACAATGAGAAGTGGATAATAGTGGAACCATCTAACAAATCAATACATCGAGCCACAGAAGTAAAGAAACTACATAATTTGATGATTAGAAAACTTCTGCTTTTAGCAGTAACACAATTATAAGACTTGCTCAGAAAATATTCACTTAAATGTTAGGTATATGAGGCTCATTTCTACAAATGCAAAGAAACTAGAATTCTTAGTCAGCATAGGCCTGAGAGATGAAGATCCTGAATGTTCCTTACTTGTCTACACTATTTTGAGCCTTTTTTGTGAGTTTGTACATTTCCCTTATATATTTGTAATTGTATTTGTGTGTGTGTGTGTGTTCACATACAGAGGTCATAGAACAGCTTTCAGAAATAATCTCTCTCTTTCCACATGGGGAATCAAGCTCAAGTCTTTAGGGTTGGTGGAAAGCACCCTTAATCACTGAGTCTTCTCTGTGCTCCCATCCTCCTGATAATGTTTCATCTCTCGATAGATGGTCACCATATGGGGTGCTACCTATCACTTCTCATCCTCAGTTGTCCTCATCTATAAAAAAATTTTTATGATACCTACCCTGTTCTCATCCCATATGTGAGAAAATTACTTTATAAAGTGAATGAAATGTGTCATGAACAAAACATTAAATAGGTAGGCATGATTTGAGGTCCTGTATCAGATGTGGGATACTTCATATGTGATAAAGGAGTTGGCATCGTCATAGAAGACACATCACCATAGTTCATGTGCAATAGTTCCCAGAGCATCAGCCATTAGAGGTGATGGATGATGCTTTCTACAGTTACCGTCTCAGCAGTGCATTAAGACCACAATAAAAAAGCTTCCAAAATCCCTGACTTCAATGGATCTAGAATGAACTCCAAAGGTCCTACTGTCAAAGACATGGTCCCCATCCAGGAACACCCGTTGAAGGTATTTGAACTTCAAAGGCTAAAGTCTAGAGGGAGGTCTTACATTCATAGCAGAGTCATCTTCAAAGGACTGTGAACTGTGAAGTGAGAAGAACACAGAAACAAAGGAGCTTGACTAGAGATAAATCTCTTCAGATTCAATTCTATATTCATTGATAATCATCCAGTAATTATTATAATATGGTAAAATCCGCCAGGAGGACATGATAGGTAGTATAAGAAGCAGAGGACTTGACTTAAATAAATAAATTCAGTTCCATTTCAGGAAATAATTTTGCCCTGTTCATGACTCTGGGGATGGCAGACATGACATATTCTATTCTTAGCTTCCTCCTGTTAAGATAGGAACAAATTATGTGCAGGCATGTTTCTCTAAGAACTAATCATAGGTGAATGAGGAGATACTTTAGTGGATAAAGAACTTTACAGGCAGTCACAGGAACTAAAGTTCAGACACCTAAGCACTGAGTTAAAAGGCCAAGCCAATATGGTGGCCTGCTTATAATCCCAGGCTCTAGAGACAGATATAGGAGACAGGACTCAGGAAACAATTTCCCTGGGGTAAACTGACTAACTGGACCAAGAAAACACTTCAGAGAGAGACCCTTGAGATAGAGAGTAGTTGAGAATGAGAGTTGATGCTAACCCTCAATGTTCCACATGAGCCCACACATAGGTACATTTATAAGAACATGAAACTGCATATATACTTCATATATGTATGTCGTCTATATATATTCAGAATGATATATACATAATGAAATAATGGTAGTTGACATTAATTATTATTAGCATAAGAATATACATTCAACAGTAAAATTATGAAGTCAAGTGAGAAGATGTATAAGGCTCAATTTTCAGCATCATTCAGAAAATCTAAAGAAATGAGAAACTGATTCACCTAGAAGGTTAAATTAATATATGTTGTAAGTGCTCAAATTCTTTATGCTCCAATCTTTCTCGAATTCACCTCATTCTTGAAAACCTTTATGGTTGACTGATCCATTTGCTTTTTGATTTTTGATCATTCATTTATGAATTCTGTCAGTATTCATAGGACATGACTAATGCTCCAATTACTGTTCTGAGGCAGCATGATACAAAGGAGTTAATTGGTTAACAAATGGATGTGAAACTACAGTAATATTTTATTTATATTTTAATAAATAAATCTTGCCTAAATATCAGAAGGGCAGAGCTAAGCCACTAGAGGTCAGGCAGTGGTGGCATACACCTTTAATCCCAGGATTTGGGAGATGGAGGCAGTTGGATCTCTGTGAGTTCAAGGCCACACTGGGCTACACAAGATCAATGCAGAAACAAAACCAGGTCATTATGGCTCACACCTTTAATCCCAGTACTAGTACTAGTGATTCACATGCTTTTATTCCCAGCACTAGAGGGAATATAAAATGGGAGGAGAGGAGCTTAGTCGGCTTAGTCCGTGGTCACCCACCCTTGGTATAGGTTAAGTCTTCTCTAGTGGCTTGGCTACTTTGCTTTTCTGGCTTTCGGGTTGAACCACAATATCTGTCTCTGGAATCTTAATAATTGTGCTATTGATTATTCTCTGCTATGGTTAAATATCAAAAAGAAGGACAAGCAGAGAATTATCTGGAAATATGTCTTTAAACATTACTAGAACATTTTCAGTTGGGCAAAGAATGTGGCAGCATGAGCAAATATACAATGAGCCAAGATCAAAGAGATGTACTTGGCTGGGACCAAATGGTTTCAGGTATCTAGAGGAGCTAGTTTCTGGTGGCTGCTGTGAGGGTCACGTCATCCAGGGTGGAAATCCCAACATTTGTCCTCACAGAGGGCAGATAAACAACAGAGAAAGAGGGCTTGGAGGGACGGACACTAAAGTACAGAAAAGTCAAGCAGAAAGCAAAGTGGTCATCTAGAACAGAAGTACTCAGGTAATCTACTGTTACAGAGCTTAAAGAGTATAAACTTCCAGGAAACAAATCAATCAAAAGATCAGGGCAAGAAATACAGTCTTATGACCTCAATGACAATTATGCTATTTATTGGTTGAATGACTGATTGGTATACTGTGTGTGTGCGTGGGGGGGGAGATCTCTTGTATCCTAGGCTGGCCTCAAACTTATAATGTAGCTCAGAGGTGACCTTGGATTTCTGATCCTCTGGTCTTCCCGTCCTGAGTGTTGGGGATACAGCCTGTACCATCATTCCTGGTTTATGCAGCACTGGGGCTGGAAGCCAGGTTTCATGCATGCTATGCAAGCAATTTATGAACTGAACTATATTTCTGAACACCCCAATCAGCTGTGCACCAAGGTCTTCAGACCAAGAAAAGATTTCTGTCTCTTTGTAGACCAGATCCACTGCACAAAACAGCAAAAATAAAGATGCTAAGTCATCCTCTATGCCTGACAAAGTAGAAGAAGCCTGGCTATTTTCTGCTCAGCAATGTTTAACTCATAACTACTGAAAAACACAATCAGCTATTACTGTTTTCGAAAGAGAAGTCATATCATAACTAGAAAATAGGGTTTATATTTAGGAAGAAAAAGTGTCTCCTTCAGTTCTAAGCAATTTCACTCACTCCCTATGAATTGAGATTTTCCAGTTGTAAATAAAATGAATTAATGCCACTTCTAGAAAAATGACTGGAGATAATCATATTAGGCAAATTGAATCCATCGTAGATAGGCAAAAAGGGATTAAAAACACCTTTATGCTTGCCATTGTCTATTTAGATGTCTTACCATAAAGTTCTAGAAATGATTATGTTAATCAATAGAAATTAAAACATACATTATTAGGTTATATATGACACACTTTGCACAATTTTAGACAACTTAGAACCTAGTGAAAACCTAGGAGTCAGGAATTGAGTAGATTAATACATAATGTGAGCAGTATCTAAAGGCAGAAACTGGAGACAGAATCCAATACCTGCTTGCAGTCTTTGCTTCAGCAGGTCAGAATGTAGCAATATAAATTCCATGAGCCTGACTATACTACTTCATCTGATCTGGTAGCATTCACCTATTAAATAACTTTATAGGTCCTATAGCACACACCTCATATTTATACTGTTATATTTAAATGTGTAAAATATCACTATCTTTAATAAAAGTATGATTATACTTACAACTTATTAAGCACTATCTGAAAGTATTTATGTCACAGATAACATTATGTTTTTATAGAATTTATTAAACAACTATGGTTATACTTAGAATTTATTAAACACTAAGTGCAAGCATTTATGTCCAGATAACACTTCCATTTTGTATAAATACTATGCATATAAAATTTGTTGCACACTGTGCATATGTAAGGACACACTATTAGCCCCCTTTTGTTTACAATATAACAACAGCTTAGCTATTAAGCAGTGGATTGGAAATCTTGACAGCTCTAATTGGAAGCCAGTCTCAGTCAACATATTTACTACTGTGCTTCTTAAAGGAGACTCAGACGGTCCTTTCCACTGCAACAGATTTTTGCATCAACTTCTTGATTTAAAGTTATCATTCTATGTAGTCAGAATCAACCCTATGAAAGGAAAAGCTTGGAGCCAAGAAGACCAAGTTTTCCTCAAACAGAAAACACCTGAAGGTCTGGTCTGCTTCCCACAGTGAGTTCCTCATCCATGCAGCAGGTAGGCATGGAAGCACAAATAACTGCCTCTGCATCCGTCTGAATAAAGGAATCAATCCCCAAATACAATGTCATCCCTTATCTTCCATCTTAAAGGTCATGGTACCCTCTTAGGGCCCTTTGCATAAGGAAACTTTAGTTTTCAGTGAATTTGTAACAACAACAAGGACAACAAAATCCCTATTGCTGAAGGACAAGGTGACTGTAATTTGGAACTGTCCTCCTAGTCAAAATGCCATTGTTTTCAATTTTTCTGGGCCTGCTTATAGGAGAAGAGGATCATGGGACACTCCTCCAAGCATTCACCCACCTTTACCAGTTACATGACATCCTATTTCAATTTCATTGGCTCAGACTGGGGGAGAGACTGGAGTATATCAGTTGAGAATGCTGAGGAGCATGTTGCCAGCTGAATTTATCAAACCTTCTGGGAGCAGACTTTCCAGCATGGCTGTTCTAAGGTTGTGGGAGTTGGAATACAATCAGTTCCATATCTCATAGTGAGTGGCACTATTTAGAGCTATGGCTTTGTGGGAGTGGGTATGGCTTTATTGGAGGAAGTGTGTTACCATGGGGACTGACTTTGAGGTTTGCTATGCTCAGAATACTTCCTGTTGCCTGTAAGATGTAGGACAGCATCCTGTCTGTCTGCATGCTGCTATGCTCCCCACCATGATGATAATGGACTAAACCTCTGAAACTGTAAACCAGTCCCAATTAAATGCTTTTCCTTAGGAGAGTTGACATGGCATAGCTGTCTCTTCACAACAAAAAAAACCCTGATTAAGACAAAGGTCACATTTGCTCCTGTCTGAAACCCCTCCCCCATTGCTATAAGTAAGCCTAATAAATTCATTGGCTCCTCCTAGGCCTGGAGAAATCATGTGTAAGTTTGTTCTGAGATACTAGAAGGAGAGGTAGATGTTGTTTATGGCCCTCCCAGGGAAAGTATGATGACAGTGACTAAGGTAAAAAAAAATGCTTGATTTACCAAGTTTTTTCATTTTCATGCAATTAATATTTCCCTCAATATGTCATATGCACATGCAAGAACTGGTGAAAGGGAAGAGCCGCAGAAGAATTAATAATGAATACGTGAAAAGTGCCTGAGGAAGCTACCACTATAATTGCAGATCCTTTTGGTTATGAGGGTCAAAAATATGTCTTGACCTGAGCTAGATCTCTTGAATCCCCACAAAATATCCCTAATGTGAGGATAGTACACAATTGTAATCCAAGAGTTGGGAAGTAGAGAGATGTGGATCCCTGAGTCTACCTGATCAGCCAGCCTAATCTGCTTGGCAAGTTCCTGGCACATGAGAGACTCTGCCTCCACCAAAAAAGAAAAGGTGAATAGAAATTAAGGACTTTTATACCCCCACATGCAGTGACATATTAGTTACATAATTAAAATATCTAAATACAGTCAGTACAAAACATCACTCCAAGTCTATGAATCATATATATTAGAGGGAACACAATGGAGATATGGAACAAAGTGTGTGATTTATTTCATTTAACCTATAAAGGTGGTATATCATAGGCAGAATTACTATGTAGGAGTTAGGCCACTTTTCTAAAGAACCACAGGTAGTAAATGGCAATCTAGACTTGGAACAAAAGCAGGCTATACTTCAGAGTAATCATCCTGTATATCAAGTAAACACAAGACACCTTCATATTTTCACGTGCCTACTAAGGTCCTGAACAAAATTCTGACTAGCATAATGCATTGTGAACCAATATGCTACCAGGTTTCATAAGAAATCAGATCATCAGAAACTCAAGGCTAAATGAGCATGATATCAGTTACTATGATATGTTATGGTCACTAAGCTGAACTCCATATGCCCTGATATCACAAAAAGTTTGAGTAAATTCAGATCTAAAGAACAACATTCCAACCCTTAGGTGACTTAATTTCTTTGGTCACAAGGCAAGGAATATGAAATGAAAGGGTAACAAAGACATAACTAATTTTTTGTTTAAAAATGAAAAAAAATGTTTGTTGAGAACAATGCTTCATTAATTATTAAGCAGACATACACAAACCAAGATGCCTGGTGATACTTTTTAGGGACAGTATCAGATTCATTGTACGGTTGAAGATGCACCAATAATTAGAACAATCTCAAGCAATATTCAGTGATGGTCTCCATGAGGAACCCATACAGTTGATATCCTTCCTAGTTGTGGTGTAGAGTTTTTATCTACCTAGTTCGCACAAACTAGAATCACTTTGGAAAAACAATTTTCTAAATCGTGTTGGCCTCTGGACATGTCTATAAGGGATAGCACTGTTGATTGATATGGGAAGACTCATTCCACTGTGGGCAGTACCATTCCCTAGGCAGGTAGTCTTGAACTGAATAATAGTGGAAAAATTCAGCAGAGCACAGTTAAGCAAACAAACATATATGAATGCATCTCTTTACTTTTGACTTTGGATGTGAAACAAGTAGCTGTTTGAAATATCTGGCTTGATTCTTCACAATGATGACTGTAATTTGGACTTACTACCCAAATAAACCCTTTCCTCCATAGGTTGCTTTTCTCAAGATATTTTACCCCAACAAAAGAAGTGAAACCAGGACACTAATTAGGTAAGTATAATAGAATAATTTTGTTCATTTAATAAATCCGCCATCTGAGGCACAAGAGCATAATTATGAAATCTTTAGATCTACTTATTTTAATAAAAAATTAAAATACTTACATTATTAAGAGAAGAGCATACTGGTTTTTCTCCACAAAATCTTTGGGAAAGGACAACTGTAAAGGAAGTTCTTTTAAAGAAAGAGCAAAATATTAAAGATGGAGACTCATTTAAATGTAAAAGTGTAAGATTCAGAGAAAGCTGTTCTTGAAGGATGCAGCATGTGCCAAACTTTACCATATTCATCTATGTGAAGGATTCTGATTTCTGACTTGGCGAGCTTCTTCTTCTGGATAGTTTCTTTCATCATGGAGTTGCTTTCCAAGATGAAATACTCTGAAAATCAGAGAATAAGTGTCTGTAGAGCATCCACCATAAGGTGCACCCACTTCACACCCTCCCCGCAAGGCTTAGGGACCACTGTGTGAGAGGGGAAAGAAGGATCGTACAAATGAGAAATCAGTGTAGACCAAAATGAAACAGTGTCTTCTGGACATGACAGATGATAGAAACCATTGTTTTCGAGAAATCATAGCAGCTGTGAGTTCCTGGACAAGGTCAAGCCAAGGAACATTCCAGCATGAAGTATGAAGGGGCTCAAAAATCCTCATCAGTAGGCAGGAAATGATTGAATACTAATGGAGGGAGAGAAAGTTTTCTTTAAAGGTGTGACCCTGGCTGGTTGATCATGCTCTACTGGATGTCCCACCCATGAGTATATGAGCAACATAAAATGGTCTTGGTGGGTTATAGAAAAAGAAAATGATATGAAGTTGAAGGGATACATGAAGTGTAGGAGTTGGATTTGGGATGAGTTAGGGAGAGAATTGAGGGGTGAGTTTGTTCAAAATACATTATATGCATCTATAAAATTCTGAAAACATAAAAACATTATATTAGAGCATTCTGCACACCAAAAGGGGTATATAAACAGCTACCTTCAATTCAATTACTGGGAATCAATCCACCACCACAAAATACCCTCAGGTTGCTGATATTTGTCAGACACCATATCAATCATGGAGGAAAATTTCTAGTCTAGTCTGTCTCCTAAATCACTACAGGGGTCTTCCAACTGAACTTGCTCATACTGGTGACTTTCCACCCATTTGTTCCAATACATTGGAGTTATCATTTACATTTCACAATAAAAGTATAATCATGCTACCACTCTCCTTTAGAATATTTAAAAAACTGCAAAGTTATCTAGTAGTAAATGAGTTAAGATTTGAATAATTTGGATACCACTATAAAAACTCAGGAAGAGAACAAAATGTGGTCAGTAGGAAACAACCAAGAAATGACCTACACAACATCAGTCTCAGATGAGAATGTTAAAATTATAGCCCAACTGTTCAATATGCTGGAAAAAGCACAAAATCGTATGCCAAAACTAAACATGCAAAATGAGCTATGTGATATTATAGTCTAAGAGGAAAAATTTCCAAGTGAGACCTATAGAATCTATAGAATATTAGATGCTACAGAACACATTGATGAACTGGAAAATGTAACAAAATACTAACAGTCAAAAATTTAAAATTTAACCAACAGTCTTGGGAGATGACTCAGCAGGTAAAGGCATGTGTCCCCAAGCCTTAGTAGACAAGGCTGATCCCAAGGACCTTTGTGGTAGAAAAGGAGGACAAGTTGTCTCCTGACCTGTTCATATGTGCTCTGACATGAGGATGCCACACAATAGTAAATAAATGCAATTTTTTATGTTGATACACCATGAAAAGCTAGATTTTTATTTACTACTTGTGTAATATAAAAATACACTTGGGCCAAGCACTGGTGGCCAATGCCTTTAATCCCAGCACTCGGGGGCAGAAACAGGCAGATTTCTTGAGAGGCCAGCAAGGTCTACAGAACTAGTTCCAGGACAGCCATGACTCCCCAAAACAAAAATAAATAAATAAATAAATAAATAGATAAATAAATAAATAAATAAACATTTGGGGGAGACTTTACATAGTAAAATAAGTGATCCTTAAATGTGTGTGTATGCATTTATGTGTATATTTGAGTCTTTGATATTTCTCAGACACATACCATAGCTTTTATTTTAGGGGTCATGTTTTATGGTTTTGCTTTTTGTTTTTTTTATTACCTAGATTCATTCCTAGGGTATTTGAAATGACTTTAAATCTTTATTATGTTTTGTAAGGTATTTGATTATATATACATATATAGTTAGTTAGTTAGTGAGTTATAATTATATGTGTGTGTATGGTAGATTTGCTCATTTTAACAGTTTGCTTTTTGTTATGTAAGTTTTTGCTTATTTTTAAAGATCTTCTTGTAGCTGGGCAATGGTGGCACATGCCTTTTTAATCCCAACACTCAGGATGCAGAGGAAGGAGGATCTCTGTGAGTTTGAGGCCAGTCTGGCTTAGAGAACAAGTTCCAGGAGAGGCACCATAGCTATACAGAGAAACCTTGTCTCGAAAAAACCAAAAACAAACAACTAAACAAAAATCTTCTTGTATATAACTATATCTTCTGTGAATAAAGTATAAAGACAGTTTTGCTGTTATTATTCTTGTCTATTTCCTGGCTGAATCTTCCAACAAAATATTGTAGAGAAAGGATTGTAGGAAGCTAGCTTGCCTCCCTTGATCATACAGAAGCATCTGTCTCTCAATGTTACTCATAATTCCAGCCATACTATTTTTGTGGAGACCATTGTCAAATTCAGTAATTCCCTTCACATATTTTGTAGTGCTGATTTGAAATTTATAAGATTGTACTGTTAAATGCTTGTAAAATTTATCAAATGTTAGTTTTCTAAATCATTTGTGGTTCTCATAGTGATATGATGAGGCACATTGATTGGGGATATTTCAGCAACATGGAATGAGCAAACATTGTATAATGTTAGTAAACATAAAATGTTAGTCTTTTAATAAATTATTAAATGCAATATCTGGTAAACTAGTTTCATACCTAAATTCTGGAGAAACTTTTTCTTTTCTTTTCTTTCTTATCCTTGTGTGTGTGTAGGAGAGGAGGAACAATAATTCTCTTGTAGAAGCCACAGAACAACCTCATATGTTTCCTTGGGTGCAATTCACCTTTGTGTTGTTGTCTGAGACCTGTTATGGTCCACAGGGTGGCTTATTGATTTATGAACCCAAGGGCTCCTTCAGTCTCCAACTCCACAGACTGAGATTTAGTGTGAACCCACAATGCACTGCTTTTCTTAAGACAATTCTGGGGATTTATGCTAGCAAGGGAAACCCATAACCAACTGAGTCTATTCACCTAGGTAAAGAGGCAAATTTTATTTTATTTAGTTATGGATTTGGAATTTAAATAATAGATGGTATAGGTTTTCTTCCTTTCTTAGACAGAGTCCCATTATGTGCCCATGATGGATTTGGACATGTTTTGCAATCTGAGTTGATCGCCCATCTGATATTGTTCTACTTCTGCCTCCCAAATTCTGGGATTAGATGTGTATACTACTATGCATGCCTGAGTCTCTGTTTCCTGGAACAGCTTGCCTAAATGTCATGGTACATTCATTAAGCATTTTGTGGAATACAGAAGTAAATGCTTTTGTTTTCTCTTTGCATTTAAAATATATGGTTCTATGGTTTACTGCTTGTCTGATGAGACACATGTAGTTACATCATTTTATCATTGTTATGTGAAATGGGGTGAATCTAACCCTTTTCTATTGCCGGTGACCTTTTCAGCCATATCACAGACTTTTTGCATTTTATTTTTCTGTTCATCAATATGGTTGGAGTTTTACTTATTTTGGATTTTTAATGATTGTTTATGGGAGATTCCTGACTATAATTTTGTAATCTTCTTTCACAAGTCCTGCTGCCTTTCTGATTACAGAGACAGAGTCTATCACCAACAGAGGTTCAATGACTGATTTCACTTTTTTTTGCTATATATTCCTAGGAGGTGATTACTTTTTTTCTTTCTTTTTTTTAATTAAAAATTTCCACCTTCTCCCTCCTCCCATTTTCCTCCCCCTCTTCCCCTCCCCCACCCTCTCCAGTCCTAAGAGCAGCCAGGGTTCCCTGCACTGTGGGAAGTCCAAGGTCCTCCCCATTCCATCCAGGTCTAGGAAGGTGAGCAT
>LOJH01030484.1:0-12510 GCA_001685095.1 Ellobius talpinus | reverse complement strand
ATAATAATAATAATAATAATAATAATAATAATAATAATAATAATAATAAGCCAAAAGGAGTCCATGAGTCAGGGAGGACAAGACACATGGGAGACAATGTGGATGTTGTTTGTTCTTCTGTTTTTATTTCTAAGGTGTGTGTGTTCCATATGTGGGTACCTGAGGAGGCCATGGGTCTCCTGGAGCAGAAGTCACAGGCAGAGTGACAGGGTGCCGGGAATTGAACTCAGGTCTTCTGGAAGAGTTATACTTGTTCTTAACTACTAAGTCATCTTTCCAGTCCCTGATTTTTAATTAAAAAAAGACCAAACAAACTTGTATGTCTTTTTAGTGTATGTGTTGGAGGGGTCTATTGTAGTATAAGTGTGGGGATCAGAGAACAGCGTTGGGGTTGACTCTGTCCACTTAGGTGGGTCCCCAGATTCAGATTCAGGTTTGCAGGCTTTCATGGAAGGAGCCGTCTGACCATCACTGTTTTTGTTTGTTTGTTTGTTTGTTTGTTTTCGAGAAGGGCTTTCTCTGTAGCTTTGAAGCCTATCCTGCAACTAGCTCTTGTAGACCAGGCTGACCTCAAACTCACAGAGCTCCACCTATCTCTGCCTTCCAAGTGCTGCGATTAAAGGCGTGCGCCACCACCATCCAGCTCAACCCTGTTTTTTGTTGTTGTTGTTGTTGTTTGAATTTTTGGTTTTTTGTTTGTTTTTGACTTTGTTTTTGCGGGGTCTCACTATGTAACCTTGGCTGGCCTGCAACTTGCTGCATAGACCAGGCTAGACTCAAACTCACAGAGACTGCAGGCTGCACCTCGTGAGTGCTGGGGTTAAAGCTTTGCATTTTTAATTTTTGAGACAGATTCTCTTGTAGCTCAGGATGGTTTTAAACTCTCGATCCTACTGCCTCTACCTTGCAAGTGCCAAGACTACAGGTGTGTACCATCATGCTGGACAGAAACAGTGTTTTAAGGGAGTCATCCTACAGGAATGAGCTCTCTGCTCCCCAGGAGAGTGGAGTGCCAAGAGCCAGCCCTGAAGTGAATACTGCCATCCCTGGTAGCCTTCCCTCCCTGCGGCTCCCATATCATTAAAGGAGGTGGTGACACCCTCTGCCACCCAAGCCCCAGCACTCCTGTTGCCACCCACAGACCCTCATGCTTTCTACTTTGTCCTGAAGTGAGCCTGACTAGACTGTCCCCTGCGGGGAGGGAGAGGTAGGAGGGTGGAGGGAGACCTAGTTCTGGCCTTGCTGACTGAAAAGATGACCTCAGAGTCATAATGACTGGCTTCCCAGCTACATTGCCAACCTGGGGTGCCTCCCAACCCTGGCCTCTCAGATGGCTTCACACAGGATGTTGTGATGGTCGGCAGGGAGCAGCTAGACTCCCGTAGCAGGTATCTGTCAAGAGAGGTGCCAGCCTCAGTATACACCACAGGGCAGGGCTTCAGGTGGAACTCCCCAGGACAGAATCTGGAACCTGTACCTCAAGGAGACTTTTATCACTATACAACCTGACAAGAAAATCAGGGCACTGAGTACAAGCGTGACTGTGTACATGAAGACAAAATGACAATTTAAAACTGGGACTGGCAGGGTGTGGTGGTCCACACTTGCAATCCCAGCACCCAGGGACAATGTGATCAAAACGTGATCAAGAGTTCTGTTCAATCCCTGAAACACAATAAGGGTCACAGAACACGGTCTTTCACCTAGGTCCTTTTGATATATATTTCTGTGACGAGCCATTCTGACTGAAAGTAACTTGGGGGAGGAAAGGATTTATTTCATCTTACAACTCCATCACTGAGGGAAATCAGGAAGGAGCTCGGGGCAGAAACTGAAGCAAAGAAAGACTGTGGAGGGACACTGCTGACTGGATTGCTCTCCCTGGCTTGCTCGGCTGCTTTTATTGTACAACTTAATCCCACCTGCCAGGGGACAGCACCATTCACAGTGGGCTGGGCCCTCCTCCATCAATTAGCAATCATGAAAATACCTCCACAGATGTGCCTGCAGGCAAGTCCGATGGAGTCACTTCCTCAGTTGAGAGTTCTTCCTCCCAGGTGTGTCAAGTTGATAAGCAAGATTAGCTACCACACTGTCCTCACAAAATCAAGAGCTATATGAAAGACTAGGTCAAGGGCAGAAGACCAGTGGTGTGGAAAACAAAGACCCCAGGAAGAAAGTTCTGAGAAGCCAGGCAGTGGTGGTGTGTGCCTTTAATCCCAGCACTCAGGAGGCAGAGGCAGGCGGATCTCTGTGAGTTTGAGTCCAGCCTGGTCTACAGAGTGAGTTCCGGGACAGCCAGGGCTACACAGAGAAACCCTGCCTAGAAAAAAAAAAATAAAGAGAGGAAAAAGTCCCCAGAAATCAGGCTGAGAAGCAAGCCATGGACCAGGAGGTGATGCAGGCAGATGTCCTTTTCACTGGGATCAGGAACTCCAATCTCCTGGGACTGGGCCCCATCTTTGGACCCCTGAACTAGCAGCAAGCAGAAGAGACTGCTGATTGTCACAAATGTCAGAACTGTAAATAACTGCTGAACAGACATCAATTCAAGGCAAGAAAGACAAGCCTTTTTGAAATCCACCCAAGCAGGAATTTAGTGCCATTAGAGGGTGGGAATGTTCTACAATTGTTTGTTTGTCCAGACAAGGTTTCACTATGTAGCCCAGGTTGGTTTCAAACTCCTGATCCTCCTCCTCAGCATTAGAAATGTAATTAGAAATGTAATTGTAATTAGAATTACACGTAAGAGCCACCATGCCTACCTAGTCCCAGCCCTTGAATACTGTGAAGAATCCCAAATGTTTTCCATGTGTTCTCGGATAGACCAGTCTGTCAGGGCTGATCATCACAGAGCAACTTATACCGGCCACCCTTGCTCTTCTTTTAGTTCCTACTGGCTGACCTTGCACACCCCTAAGCCACTGGAGGAAGTTGAAGCCGCCGTGTTTCCAGAGGATCCAAGAAGCAATGCTCCTTGTCTATATGGGGATAACTCCCTCTGCAATTTAGTGCCAAGCTTGTCCATTGCCTCAAAGGCACTATGAGCAGTTGGGCTAGCTCTTTGTTTGGTTTTTTGAGAAAAGGTTTCTTTGTGGAATAGTCCTGACTATCCTGGAACTCACTCTATAGACCAGGCTGGCCTTGAACTCACAGAGTGCTTGGGTTAAAGGTGTGCGCCACCACTGCCCGGCTAGTTGGGCTAGCTTCTGACCCTTACACTACAAGACATGTCCAATCCATAGCCAAGGGTCTCAAGTTCTGCAGGATAGCTATGAATGAGACCCAACATAGAATCATAAAATTACTTAAAACATGAAGAGATAAAAAAAATTGCAACTCAGTTTTCTGATTCATGAACATGAACTTTGTAGATGGCAATGTCGTATCATAATGTCAAAACACTGGAATATCTGTCCACTGAACTAAGACCAAGGATCTGGAGAGGAAGGGGACACCTACCCCAATCACTTTTCCTTCCTTCTGCCCAGGTTCTTCCGCCCCTTTCCTCCGTCTCCTGAAGGCAGTTTTTATTCTGTGGAGCCAGGACAGGAATATCTATTGCCTCCTCTGTCCCAGTAAACTGCTCCTTCATGTTTGCTCATCAGCAACATCAATTTTAGTAGTTTTGCCTTGGAACAAAGGAACTTGGCTTCCCAGAGGTAAATGACAGCTTGTACCAGAAAGGGATTCAGATGAGACTTTTGTTTCTTTTGTTTTCTTGAGACAGGGTTTCTCTGTGTATCTCTGGCTGTCCTGGAACTCGTTCTGTAGGTCAGGCTGATTTTGGACTCACAGAGATTCTCCTGCCTCTGCCTCCCTGAGTGCTGGGTGCTGTGATTAAAGGCCTGCACTGCCACCGCCTGGCTCCGGTTGTTTTGAAGAATGTCCCCAGTTTAAATATGTATGGTGTTTTTTGATGATTATATTCTAATTATATTATATTCTAATTTTATTTGAATTATTTATGTATATGTGTGTGTAAGCTCACCTGTATTTGGGTACCCAAGGAGGCCTGAAGAAGGGATGAGATCTCCTGGAGCTAGAGGCTACAGACAGTTGTGAGCTGTTGAATGTGAATGTGGGTGCCGTGGGTGCTGAGAACAGAACTCAGGGCTTCCTTTGTTTTGTTTTGTTTTGTTTTCTCGAGTGTAATCCTGAGCTCACTCCTTATTTGCCCTCACTTCCCAAGTGCTGGGATTACAGGCGTGTAATCTCTGGCTCATTCTTCTTGTTGTTATTGCTTTTATCAATTAAAAAAATTCTTTCTAAACTGGGTGGTAGCGGAGCACATCTTTAATTCCAGCACTCGGGAGGCAGAGGCAGGCGGATCTGTGAGTTCAACCTGGTCTACAAAGCAAGTTCCAGGACAGCCAGGACTGTTACACAGAGAAACCCTGTCTTGAAAAAACAAACAAAATTCTTTCTGTGTGCACGCCATTGTGTGTGTGTGGAGATCTGGAGCAGTTTACAAGAGTTGGTCCTCTCCTTCCTTTTTCCATGTGAGTTCCAGGAACTGAACTTAGGTCGTCAGGCTGGGCCCCAAGCCCCTTTACCCACTGAGCCAGCCTACTGGTCCTTTTGTTTGGTTTTGGTTTTGAGACAGGGTCCTGCTGTACAGCCCTGTCTAGCCTGGAACCTTCAGCGGATCCTCCTGCCTCTGCCTCTCTCTTATTGGGATTACAGGTGTGAACTCCATGCCCAGCTGGATTCCATTATTTGACTGGACTATTCAAGAAGTGACAACGTATCCTTCAAGAGATTCACACATGGGGACTTTGGGTTTCTATTGCTGTGAAGAAACACTATGACTGTGGCAACTGTGTGTGTGTGTGTGTGTGTGTGTGTGTCCCAAGTGCTGGGACTAAAGATGTGTGCCACTGCTGCCCAGCCTATGGCAACTCTTACATAGGAAAACATTTAATTGTGTTGGCTCGCAGCTCAGAGGCTTAGGCCATTATCGTTATGGTGGGAAGCAAAGCACCATGCAGGCAAACATGGTGCTGGAGAAGGAGCTGAGAGTTCTTACATCCTGACTCACAGGCAACAGGAAGTGGCCTGTCTCACTGGGTGTGGCTTGAGTATGGCCTTAAAATTCTCTTCCACAATGGCACACCTACTCCAACAAGGCCATACCTCCTAATAGTGCCACTCCCTTTGGGGGCCATTTTCTTTCAAATCACTACAAGGACACAGTATTTTTAAATGAGACGTTTACTTTGGTCTGTTATCACGTCACCCTGTTCACACCCAGTCCGGTCTGACCTTGGAAGTAAGCAGGGTGTACCTTGGTTAGTGCTTGGATGAGGAGATGCTAGTTTTGCTAACTCAGTTAAAATGCCTAATCCCAGCTGTGCATGGTGGCACATGCCTGCCTTTAATTCCAGTACTTGGGAGGTAGAGGCAGGTGAATCTCTATGAGTTCAAGGCCAGCCTGGTCTACAGAGTAAATTCCAAGACAGCCAGGGCTACACCTGTCCCCAAAACAACAAAAGATGCCTAATCTCTTCTCCCTGTTGTTATCTGCCCTGCTGTGATTAATGAGTAACTAATAGAACAGATTGAGACTACGTGTACCCCATTTCTCCCCAACGCCCCCTCCCTGACTCAGCATCACCGGCCTGGATCCCTTTGTACTAAGATTGGTCTTTTTGCTACTGTCAGCTGTGACACAAAACTTTTACACCAACATCCCTTATAAAATGTTCAGTATGAGGGCTGGTTAAGAGCACTGACTGCTCTTCCAGAGGTCCTGAGTTCAATTCCCAGCAACCATGGCTCACAGTCATCTATAATGAGACCTGGCGCCCCCTTCTGGTGTGCAGGCAGACATGGAAGGAATGCTGTACACATAATAAATAAATAAATCTTTAAAAATGTCCAGTATGAAAAATATGCAGCCTGGTCCTTGAAAAGCAAAGCCGAAAGGATGTTTTTTCATCTTAAGTCTGGCCCTCAGGGGCTTGGCCCTCCACCTGGGTGGCAGCACTAGCTGTTGGTTTCTTGCTGGCTGAGGGCCCAGGACCTGCTGGCCCACAGGACCAGAACGCACTGGATCATCCCAGTGTGGGTGGGGATTCTGGGGACCCTGCCACCCTCTAACAAGCTATTCTTTGTTTTCTTCCAAAGACGTCTATCCATTGCCCTTTGACCAGCCCAGACCTGTCTAGCTCACCACCCTTTCTCACAGATTCCTGGATGTCTCCACCTGGATGTCCCGTTGTCACCTCAAACTTAGCAGAAGCCACAGCCCATTTTTGGTCAACGTTGTAATAGTTATCCCAGCCACAAAGGTCAGAAGCCTCGGGGACAACTCTGTTCTGTGCACGGAGCCTTCTCTCAAGCCCTCTTCATTCCTTCAGCAGGATCTCACTGTGTGGGTGTGCCTGGCCATGAACTCTCAATCCTCCTGCCTCAGCATTCTCTAGCACTGGGATTACCTGTCTGGTTTGCAGGGCTTTTGTGAGACGACAGATCTGCATCTGGTCTCCCCAAACCGACCACGCTCAGTAGACTCTCTACCCAGTGCCTTTAAATGCCTCCGCCTCTGTGTGTCCTATTCTCTACCTCACTCGTGTCCCTCCCAGGGGACTCTCCTCCACTCCCGACTGGAAACCAGCTAACAGCTGTGAACACTGTAGAATTTATTGTCAATGACACACACACAATTTTTTCCTCACTTCATCATCTGACTACTCGGTGCTACCACAATGGTCAAAAAATGTGGGCTCTGGGGCTGTGCAGTATAGTGTATGTCTATGATCCCTGTACTCAGGAGGCTGAGTCAAGAGGATTGCCATGAGTTCAGGGCCAGCCTGAGCTACATAGTAAGTATCAGGCTAGCCAAGACCTTTCCTTTAAAAAAAATTAAAATGTGGGCTTTGAAGCCAGAGTCCCTGACATGAAATTCTGGCTTTGCTGGTTGTTACTTTGTGACCTTCAGAGAATTACTAAAATTTTCTGTACTTCATAAAAATGAGGATTGATATTGTTCATCTTTTAGAGTTTGATGTGGTGTTAAATGATTCAAAAGCCAAGGTATTGTTGGGCAGTGGTGCATGCCTTTAATCCTAGCACTCGGGCTATCTATAAGCATACAATACCTACCATGACCCAGAAATTCTGTTTCCAAGTATGTGCCCAAAAGAATTAAACATAGAACTGGGTGTGATGGTATATGCCTGTAATCCTAGTTCTTGAAGGAGGCTGAGTCCAGACAATCGCTAGAAGTTTGAGGACAGCCTGACTGACATAGAGAGTTCTAGGCCAGCCTGATCTACAAAAAGAGACCTTGTGTCTTAGGAACACTCCAAGCATGGTGGCACACCTCTACAGCTCTTAGAACTCAGGAGGTAGAGGCAGGAGGATCAGTCCAAGATCATCTTCATCTATATAGCAAGTTAGAGGCCATCCTGTGTTCTGAGAGAACCTGCTCGAAACCACCCAGAAAGAAATGGAACAAAATGGAAGTCTGATGCAGACCTGGAAAACATACCATACAAAATAAGCCGTGTGTGTGTGTGTGTGTGTGTGTGTGTGTGTGTGTGTGTTCTCACTATGTCTACCCCTGAAACCAAAAGAGATCAGCTTGTCTCTGGCTTCCGAGTACTAGGATTAAAGGTACGAGACACCATGGGCAGTCCCCAACAAATATTAAGATGTATGACTATGACTATGACTCCACTGATTAGGCAGAAAGAGAGAACAAAGAGAGAGGGGAGGAGAGAGCAAGAACGAAAGAGATAGAGAGAGACTGGAAACTCCTGGAGTGTAAGGGAAGAGGAAGCGAAGAAAGTGAAAAGGGTTTTCTGTTGGGGATGATGTGAAACTTCTAGAAATGGACAATGACGATGGCAGTGGTTGAACAACACTGTGTATACCTTAACATTTACCTGCAAGTAAAATGGCTAAGTTGGCAATATTTACTTATGCATATTCTACCACAATTTAGCAGTCCCTTCCCCCAAGAAAGAAGTGGCTCAGCAGTGTGAGAGATGGCAAGTCAGCACAGATCACACGACCACGTGGCCCAAGCTTGGTTGATGACACGTGGAGTCACCTTGATCCAAGGCCTAGACCTCCAGATCCAGAGGCATGATCCTGTGTGAGCAGCTTCGGGGACCAGCCCCAGGGGAAGTGACTCATACAAGCCAAATTCCCTCGGTGGTCAGTCAATTCTCCAGATCTGCATTCTTGAAAAGCTTCATGGAAAAACAACTGTGGTCTAAAGAGTGGCAGAGGGCAGGCGTAAGGGAACTCTGGCTACTGGTAGGGCTGAGCTGTAACTCTGGGTTCCCTTGCCCTCTGTAAGAATGCGGGAGTGTGCACTGTTCAGGGCCCCAACCCTAGGGAGCTAACCCTGGAATCCATATGGGCTAGCACTGGCTTTCCACATTGCAAGTTAGATCTTCTCAAACCCTTATCTATTTAAACATTTCCAGTCCTTAGAATCAATACTTAACATATGCTAGCCAAAAGTGCTCTACCCCTGAGCTGTTATCCCAGTCTCCCACCGCCATATGCCTTTATCCTTGTATGCTGTGGGACAATGGTCTTGTACCCTGTCACTTGTATTATTTTTAATAAAACGTTGATTGGCCAGTAGCCAGATAGGAAGTAGAGGCGGGGCAACCAGGCAGGAAGTAGAGGTGGGGCAACGAGAACAGGAGAATACTGGGAAGAGGAAAGGTCAGTCTGCAGTCCTCACCCAGTCACAGAGGAAGCAAGATGAGAATCCCTCGCTGACAAAGGTACCAAGCTACATGGATAACACAGACAAGAATAATGGGTTAATGTAAGATGTAAGAATTAGTTAATAAGAAGCCTGAGCTAACAGGCCAACCAGTTTATAATTAATGTTGGCCTCTTGTGTGTTTCTTTGGGACTGAACGACTGTGGGACCGGGCAGGACAGAAACCTCAGTCAATACTTGTAAGATATTCATTCATTCGTTCTGAATTTTTGCCGTTTTGTTTTTGAGACAGGGTCTCATTTGTAGCCCAGGCTAGCCTAGAACTCAGAATCTTCCTGCCTCAGCTTCCCAAGCACTAGGGTTACAGGCATATACCAACATGCTTTGCTAGGACATTACTTAACCAAATCCTAAAACTACTATTCAGTTCTAAGCCCTCTCTAGTCTAGATCTAGCTCTCCTCCTTGGAATCCCAAAAGATTTTCCAAATCTTCCAGCAGTACAATGATTGGCTGATCTCAGGGGGGGAAATCTATGCCCTCAGGCCTTAACTTTCTCTCTCTAGGTAGGTAATCATGTCTGAGTTGTGAGGAGCCCACAGTTCAATGCTGGCTACAGTGTCCCATTACTGCTTACTGATCTTAATATCACTTATTGTGTCCTGTCCTTCATTCATTCAACAAACATTATTTCAGCTGCTACTCTGGGCTAATCATGTGTTAGGGATCCAGCAGAGGACCAACAGATCTTTTGTCTTCAGAGTGTAGTGTATAACTGAGTAGACAAAGATGCCTGGAGGTAGAACTCAACATTGCAGGGTGACAGCTGTCATCCAGCTGGTAGACCAGCCTGGTAGTAGATTTCAAATCCTGGACAAACAGCTGAGGTGTGTTGTGGGAGGTGGCTTGTTTGTTCCCGGCCGCTGAGCCCCCAAATAACCACACAGAAAATGTATTAATTAAATCACTGCTTGGCCTATTAGCTCTAGCTTCTTATTGGCTAGCTCTTACATCTTTAACCCATTTCTATTGATCTGTGTATCGCCACATGACTGTGACTTACTGGCAAGGTTCCGGCTCCTCTGCCCCTGGTGGACGGCTACCTGGCGACTCCTTGACTCTGTCTTTTTTCTCCAAGCATTCAGTTTAGTTTTCCCCACCTAGCTCTTGTTCTGCCCTGCTACAAGCTCAAAGCAGTTTCTTTATTTATTAACCAATAAAAGAACTTCCCACACCAGAGGTGCCTACTTAATAGGTCAAAGTAGACCTGGCTGCCAGGCTCTACTCATCCCTCAGACCCTACTTGTTAGAGTGTCCTCCTGGCTAGCATACCCTGACCCCTACCCTAAACTTCTCCAGCCCAGGGGTTGGGCTGTCCTTCCCCCAGCTGCCCTTCCCTATATAAATTGAATCATTTTGGTCACCTGTTCTTTCCATCTACTCTCTTTGAGCCTCTTGGTTGCTGCGCCTGATTTCCCTTTCTCCCCTTCTTCCCCTTCACTCCTCTTTCTTCCCCCTCCCCTTCTCTCAGTCTGGTCATGTCTGCTCTGGACTCTCCTAGATGTCCCTGTCTCTCTCTCTGGCTATGCTCTCCCACATACCTTTTTTTAAAAATTGTTTTTATTGTTCTATACATTTTTTCTTCTCCCCTCCCTTTCTCCCCTCCTCTTCTACCCTTTCCTGTGACCCCCACGTTCCCAATTTACTCAGTTGATCTTCTTGTCTTACTCTCCCACATATCTATAATAAACTTTCTCCTACACAGTACCTAGGAGCAGTCATGTCCTTTCCTTTTTATTTCTTTTATTCATTCAGTGAAAGGCCTGAGTCCAGAACCCCAGCGCAGTATAAAGAGGTGTGCTTGCATGTATGTGCCTGTAATCCCAGCAACTGGAAGAAGGAGGCAGATGGACCAGAAGCTTCTAGGCCATCCTACATAGCAAGTGTGAGGCCAGTCCTGGCTACGTGAGATTCTGTCTTTATTAATATTACAGGAGGACTGGAAGACGTGAACACAGTCTTCAGAGCTGAGTTTGATCCTTAGAACCTACATAAAAGTGCTGAGTATAGTGGCACACATTTATAGTCCCAACACTGGAGAAGTGGAGGCAGGAGGATCTCTGCGGCTCACTAGCTGGCCAGCCTTGCCTACTGGTTGAGCTCCAGGCCAAAAAAGAGATTCCATCTGAGAAAACAAGATGGGTAACTCCTGAGGAATGACACTTGGGTTGACCTTTGACCTTCATACTCATAGACATGCACCTGCAAACATGTTCCTTCCCACAGAACACACGCACACACAAACTCATACAAAAAGTTACATGAGATAAAACCTATCCCACCCCCTAAGAGGACTCCCTCTGCTCAGAAGGCTTTATTTGCTTTTGTAGCCCTTCCCGACCTCCTGAAATAGCTTCAAGAGCCTTTTGAGTATCCTGAGAGGTGGCAAAACTGACTGACTTCAGCTCTGACCTGCATAAATAGCGAAAAGGACTGGTAAACAATCTGTGTGACAAAGCTGGACAATAACACTGTGGGAAAATGAATGATAAATAAGCACCCCTCTCTGGGGACTGCTTATTGTCTTGTGCAAAACCTGTTTGTGGAGGCGACGGCCATTCTGGAGTGTCGAGAGCCTTTGGGGGCACACCAGCATGCTGTGCAGCCAGCCAGAGTGGGGAAGAGAAGCACTGAGGGCATGGGAGGCATAGCCAAACTGGTCGCGGGCCACAGCCAGGGACTTCCTTTAAACTTGAGAGCATGTGATCCTATTTTTGTCTACAAAACAATCTCATCCTTTGGAGCTAGGAACTCCCAGGAGGAGAAAAGAGCCCCTGGCTGCAGATTCCTGGCTGCATGTGCAAACCACATTTAAGGATGGCGTGGGGCCAGGTGTCAGACAGCCCAGCTTTGGGTGCCAATGTCTGGACCCAGATCTAACTTCTGTCCCTCAAGAGTCAACCAAATACTGGTGACTTAGCCTCTTTGCAGGCAGATATATGGAATTTGCTTATGTCTGGAGGTCAGAGGTCAACTTTGGGTGCTGTTTGTGGTGATGATATTTTGTTTGTGCTGTAACAAATAAAGCTTGCCTGAAGATCAGAGTGCAGGGCTAGCCACAGTAGTTAGCCATGGAGGCCAGGCAGTGGTAGCTCACACCTTAATCCCAGCACTCAGGAGACAGAGGCAGACGGATCTCTGTGAGTTCAAGACCACCCTGGGCTACAAGAGATTGAATCAGTCTAAAAAAGAAACAGCCAAGCAGTGGTGGCTCACACCGTTAATCCCAGCACTAGGGAGGTGGAGACAGGAAGGGATATGACTGGGCTGAGAGAAGAATATAAGGCAGGGGGAGACAGGGGCTCAGGATTCAGTCTGAGGATTCACAGAAACGGCATTCAATCTGAAGACTAGTAGAGACAGGATACCCTATTCAGTCTGAGGATTTTGTTGCGGTAAGAACTAGTGACTGGCTGCTCTGTTTGCTTCTCTGATCTCTCAGTTTTCACCCCCTAATATCTGACCCCGGGTGTTTATTATGAAGACCAATTAGAATTCGAGCTACAACTGTTCTTCTGGTACTATCTATCTTGTTTTATAATTATTGTTAATATTATTGTTTTTCTTATTGAGTGTTACTTGGGTGTGGGTGCACATGTGTCAGACTTGTATGACAAGCACCTTTACCCATTGAGCCATAGTCCTGGCTGAGGTAGGGGACTACAACATAGTGAGTTCAAAGCCAGTCTGGGCTACGTAGCAAGACTGTGTAACATGAGGGCTGGCTTGTTGGGGTTTCTGTCCCGCCCAGTACCCCAC
>LOJH01030483.1:292-17096 GCA_001685095.1 Ellobius talpinus | reverse complement strand
TTACTCTAGGCCTTAGCCAAAGTTGGTTGCTCCAACGATGCAAATGAGACTTTGGGCGATTGCTCAAGTAGCCAGTTATCTCTGTCATTTATTGTACATTTTGGAAGTTGCTTGATTGTACTTCCTGCTTACTCAAGTAGTATTATTTACTTGCTCAGGTCTTCAATGGAGTTGAAGACTAGATAGTCATAGTTACTTTCCTCCCGTGACTTAATCAATCTATTTATAATACAAAACTTAGACTCCTTAGGATAGAATAATTACTGAAACATTTAGCATATGTTTCTTACTTGATATTGTTTATGCTGGTTGTAATTCTAATTTTTATACTTGGTATTTGTTCTTATTGTATATAGTTTTGTATTAGGCTTAGAACTTTCTTATTTAGACAAAGGGGGTGGGGCTGTGGGAACTCCTTCAGCCAATAGCCTATACAATACCAGCCTACTTGGGCATGGTCTCTTATACTATAAATGCAGCCATAAAGCTTGTGCTTGCTCTTTCTCTCTCCCAGCTACTGGATTCAGTTCCTGTTCCCCATTCATGCAGAGAACTATGATCTGTCAATCTACCTCTAAACAAATAACCCTTTATTATACTCATTTCTGAGCTAGTGTGGGATTACTATTTAGCATCCATCTTCACACCTCAATTTTCTAACTTTGTTGAAACACAAAATTCATAAGTGGAGAACAAATTGCTATATATTCCAAAATATTCATAATAAAGGTCAGTTTGGAATATAAATGTACAAAACATCATTTAGTTAAAAAATATTCAGCAATTAGACAAACTAGTTTCAAATTCCTGCTCTCTGCCTCAGTTTTGTGACCTTGGGCTAATTTTTCACATGTCAAGAGACCAAAGGAAGAGAAGTAACTATAAATGTTTGCAAGAGGGAATGAGTCTTTTCAAAAGTTAGATTTGCCTACGAGTACTCTGGTAAATAATGTTTCATATTGCACACGTGGAGAAAGCAAAACCCATAATCACCCAATCAACTTGGCCCAGGATGCAAGATGAGCTGTTGGTAGAGGGAGAGTCAGAACCCAAGATTTAAAAAAAAAGAACCTTGAAGTGGTTCATGTTTGTTTTTCATTGCCTCTACATTCCTGCCAAGCTGGTATCAATGGAAACAGCCATAACTGTGTTGGGAAGTGGGGGTGTCTGAGACATGGATGTGTTAAATGGTCTACCAGGATCATTAATGTTGAATAATCACAGGACTAATATGGTAGCTTCTAGTTCGATCTTTTTTTTTACCACAGTGTCTGCCCACCTCATAAGTTTTAAAACTGAAGCTTGCTAAACATGAACTGCCAAAGATGGGGAAGAGAAGAACAAGACAAGAATTGGAAAGAACTCTTCAGAGATCTGATGGGGCAAAGATTAAACCCCAAAAGTGGTGGAAGTTCCAAATCCTGCCAAAGTGCTCTGCTGGAGTCAGAATTACCCAGGTAATAAGTAAGACTCTGCTGCTGAGAGGCAACACAATGTTCCAGAACAGCCATGATAGATCTAGCAAACAAAGTGTTATCAAGAAACATGTCTTGGGGATCGTGGAAAATGTACTCTTTCCACCATGACTCAATGATGACTCGATGATTTCAAAAGTCTTCCTTTGAAGCTAAATACAGAGTTAGTAGCTTGATGATGAGCAGAGACTATAGACTCACAATGTGGAGGACATCTTTATGTCTTGTAAGCTAGCACGTTGCTTACAAAAGAGTGTTACAGTTGTTGGTGAAGAAGCCGATTCTCAAACAGGAATATCTACTTGGGTACAGAACAACTTACAATATTCTCATGTCTAAAATGCAGCATCTTCCAGCACTGTTGAAACATCAATGGTGCAATATGTTCTAGAATCCTGAGCTCTGAAGACAGAGTGGAGAGGTGAGAAGAGGTGATGTCCTGTGGTGTGTGAGGAGCACCACCTGAACAAGTGTGGGTGCTCAACCCATTCCTCACTAACCTACTTCCTTGCCTCATTGAGAGACACTAGGATAAAGGCTTTGTCCTCCTTATGGAGGGAGATAAAGAACTCCATTTTCAGATAGGGGTGCTGGGAGGTTCTGAGGAGGCTGACTGTCTTCCCAGAAGGGTTAGTGAACTCCACAGGTACATTCATGTCAAGGACAATTGAAGAACAGTCCCACCTAGAGGCAGAATAACACATTTTCCTGGGAAGGGTGTGAATTAGGTGGGGATTCAGAGAAGCCAGTGGTACACCAGAGCACCTGACTTCAATTCCCTCCCACCCCTACGTATTTAAAATATTAGAGGAGCCAGTGGGCCTCCATGTTTGTACACGCTTGAACAGCGTGGATGCATGAACCTGTATCTGCCTTCAGGCATGGAGAACGTGTCCACTTATCACTGAAGTGACACTCAATATTCAGATGCTCAAGTTCAATTTTAACAAATGATTTTATAATGGAAGCTAGGCCTTCAGCTGAAACTGAAGTCAGTGCTTTCAGGGGACCACAGCTCCCCTCCTTCCTCAACGTGTGGCCGTAATGTCTTTCCCAAGTGCTTAATTTTCCCCATCCTGATGAGGATTCCTGCCCCCTTCACTTTACCCGTATAATATGGCCAGCCACCCAAGAGCCACATGCCACAGCTTTCCTGAGTTTTTAATCAAAGCATTGACTGAGCCTTTTCCTTTTCAAGGCGAAGTCACAAGCTGGCATGTGACTGATAAGAGAGATTTATACCATCACTTGAAAACAAAACACTTTAAAAAGTTTCACAAAAACTGAAGCTTTTTATCCCTTTATAGGTATTTAGTTTCCTCTTCTCCTCCTGCTCCTGGATGACACTCAGGACTTAGACTCACTGGCTCAGTGGGAAAACCACGTTATTTAAAAATCTGTGTTTGGGACTTCAGCTAGGCTCAAGTTTGTGTCCTTGGCTACTAGTTGGCCTTGTCACCTTTGGTGATGGTGTCACTTAATCCAATAAGCCAATCAAGAACACATAATGGGGCTGGAGAAATGGCTCAGCAGTTAAGAGCACCCGCTGCTCTTTCAGAATTCAACCGAAGTTCAATTCACAGCATCTGCATGGTAGCTTACAACCATCTGTAACTCCAGTTCCAGGATACCTGACCCCCTCTTCTGGTCTTTCCAAGCTCCAGGAGTGCACACATGAGGTGCACAGACATATGTGCAGGCAAACACAAACACACACACACACTAACATACTTCATTTAAAATGAATAAATAAATATGAAGGGCACAGAGTGAAGTGTCCTGCAGAGAAAGTCTGCACAGTTGTCTGCAGGCCCACTTCCAATAATAAACTAACTGCAGAGGCAGCCCTGAGAAGTTTGGCAAGTAAGCTAATGTTTTAATTCTAGCAAACGTATGAATTCAGTATGTTATCTGTTCTTTTTACTTTGAATATCATATGGAGGTGGTTCTGGCTTGAATATGTTCATCAGTTTGAACAATTGGTCCCGAGCTGGTGGCACTGTTCTGGAAGGTTGGGAACTCTTTAGGAGGTGGAGCCTCACTAGAGGAAGTGAGTCACTGGAGAAGATGTAGGGCTGTTATAGCCAGTGGCCAGTTCCTTTCTTCCCTTGGCTTCTTGACTGTGGGTGCAATGCCATCATTACCATGACAGACAGTATCCCTTCTGTAGCATATGACAAAGTAAACACTTCCTCCCTTGGGTTGCTTCTTGTCATGTGTGTGGTCACAGCAGCAAGAAAAACAACTAATTCAGAAGGTATCCCTTAACTACTTTGAGAGTGGTCTTAATTGTGTCCTGTGTGTATTATCTCTCCTCCAGTTCAGGACTTCTTGCTTAGGGAATGGTGCCTCCCACCACGGGCTGGGCCTTCTCATATCAATTAATTTAATTGAGACAATCCCTTTACAGATATTCTCTTCCCAGAAGACTGTAAAGTGCATCGAGTTGACAATGAAAACTATCCATCACTGGGCATTACCTTACTTAACAGTAGTACAACCTGGATTCTCCCTCTCCCATATTTCTCAAGAAGGCCAAAACAAATTATTTATTTTTTCCTTAAAGTAATATGCAGCTTCAAACACTCCATCAGGTGGCTTTTAAGCATCCAAACTGTTCCATATGAAATTAGGTAGGTATGCAAAGATAAAAGAGATCTTAGGGGGAAAGTTCATTGATGCAATTTGTCTCTTAAATAATAACAGAAGGGCTATCTCGTCTTTTATCTGAAATTTGGCTGTCTTCATTTTCTCCACGACACAGGGCCCAAGACCCACATTATTATATTATGTTTTTGCAAAGCTATCAAGGGGCCCTTGAGTGAGATTCATCATCTTGTCCTCAATTCTCTGCACACTCCACTCAAATCCTAGTGGCAGGCAAAAAGGATTGTCAGAAAACCGAACAGACAAAAGAAAAACTGTATGCTCTTTTGGGCAAGTGAGGATTTGCCCTGTAGCATTTTCTGATATTAACTCATTAATCCCCATTAGCTATCCAAAGGAGAGATTTAGGGGAAGAGAGCCCTTAGCTTTATATTCACCGCCAAAACTGACACCAGAACACGGCCCCACCCCAGGCACAGACTAAGAGTATTCTCAGAGATCCGGATGGAACAGGAGAGAGGAATGGATCAGATTCGGAAATATCTCTGTAATTCCCTCCTCTGTTTAACCGGACAGAAAAACCACAGGGCCCAGCCCTGAGTTTAAAGAGAGAGGCCACCATTTTGAAGTTTCCAGGAGTGGATCAAGCAGTCCTGGATGTTCAGTCTATTTTCCAGTCCCGTCTGACATACACCTTAGCGGAACAGACCGCGATGGTGTAGTGTTTGGGGCAAGGCATGTCTTTTTAGTCATAAGCTTATGACAATCATATAGTCATGAACATCCACATTCATTCTCTCTCTCTCTCTCTCTCTCTCATCATTGCACAAGCTTTTCTGTGTATGTATGAAGATAAACTGACCAGGTGCTTAGATTAGTGACTAAAGCATATCACTGTCTATTAGCTTCCCTTCTTTGATTCTTTTTTGGGCGGGGGGCACTCTTAGTTCATGTGTGCTTGGCTTTAGCCCCTGTTTAATTATTTTATATTTAATCATTGCCGTATAACCCCATACCTTCTCTAGAAGAGGCATCTCGGAAATGTGCAATTTCTAATAGTCAGTACGAAATCATAACTTAGGAAAATATTGCTGAGCTAATTAAAAGAGACTATCAAAATAAATCCACATCTTTTCTGGGCCACAATCCATATCCGAATCATAATAACTGCGAAAATGTTTACAAATCCTTACAAATTTTCCACATAGCTTTTGCTGGGCGTTAGGACCAATGGCATCTTCTTCATCATTGGAGTTGACAGGCTGGATCATCTCCAGTGAAAGCTCCAGTTCCAGAAACACTCACTTTATTAGAAACTACGCAAGTCAAAAGACAGAACTAAAATAGGCTTTAAAATGTAGAATATAAGGAGCATGCTTCAGGAAACTATTTGGAGTTTTTCATAAACATAATATGTTATTTATTTTGAGGGAAACATTTTTTGACATTTTAAAGACAAGAAACTGAAGGATCCGCGCCAAGAATTTAAATTGTTTTGCATATTCTAATGGTTTACATATTAAGCAAACTAGGATGTAGCCTAGAAATTATAGTGAAGTAATTTGTTTATGACAAAATAAAGGGGGTGGATTCTACACATTTTCCCATTCTGCTCTTCCGTTAGCATGGTGCTGATCTCTCTGCATGCAAGGCCCTCTGCTGCTATCCACAGAGTTTTGGAAGAGCCCCTTAACTCTGCACATCTCACCCCTCCAGAAGTTCTGGCTCCTCCTCTTGCTAGGAACATATTCTGGGAAACGATGGAGTCAGTTCCTTCAAAGCCCTAAAACTATGCCTGTAGCTAGCCAAATACCCCATTTTAAAATTCAAGGAAGAGGAATTCAAATTCAAATTCTGACAAGAATGATATATACATACTATATGAATGCCTATGTAAGTAAGCTCTTGGAGTTCATGAACCCCAAATCTGGTGAAGGGTCATTGTTCTGCTGTGTAATTTTCTGTCATCTCACTCTCAAAAAATTAGACAGCTAAAGGAGTGGCCCAAGTGCTCCGTTCTTTGGGGCTACAAGTCCACATCCAGGGGCTTTTTAAAGCTCAGAATCCACAATGTTCCAAACAAGTCAAATATCTTACTACAAAAGTTCCTTGACTCTGAAGCCACTTGGGTTGCTTTCCTGCACACGCTTTGCCCAAGTTGATGTTTGTCCTGTGGCCGAGGTGTGCGTTTTCCATGGGGATACCAACTACTTTGAAACTGTGACTATTTCCAGCCTGCCACAACTTGGATGCCTTCTGTACCCTCAGACACCCATGGATGACTCACACACAGGAAGACGGTGTCAAAATAGAGAACACAGCTTCCCTTGATGGCAAATGGAAGAATTTCCAATTGGGCTAATATTTTTCTTAAATATATGGGGGATATGTTAATAGTTCTATGATTTGCTAAATATAGGAATGATATTTTTCACCAAAATGATTTCAGCGAATTGCAATCTCATTTCTGTCTTCCTTAATAAGACCTTTTTTTCCTAAAGAAAATCCAGTTACATGTTCATATAAAGTACTGTCAAGAGTTTGTTGTCTTTGGATCTGAGGCTTCAAACACCTCCCTTCAGATTCAGAACCCCAAGGTGTTCCAAAGAGTGTTTAATGTAACTCATCTGGACTGCCTTCCCCAACGGTACTAGAATCTTCCATGATTCACTTCTTTGGAAAGAAATTGAGAAAATATGAGCAAAAATATAAGCAATTCCTTACATGCATCCCAGTGGGTTGGTTATGACCATAATGATGTTTTTTTTTAATCTGGGCAAAAGAAGGGTAAGTAATGTAATGTTCTATAAAATAATATAGGAGTTATAGTCACAGCTATGCCTGGTCTCAAGGCTTGGGCACTTTGGAGAGGTGAACGAGGCACTTTGGTGTACTTGAGTGTGCCAGCCTTCTGAGCATAAGCAGACAGAGTAGCTTCTCTTGATAACCCTTTACTTCCTAACCCTGCGCTGTCGGCTCAAGAGAAGCGTGATAACCCCATCCGAGACTAAAGATGGTTCCTGATTGACACATCACCACCTTCTATCTCCCACCGAGTGACCAGAGAGAGCACAGTGAGAAACAAACATAGAAAGACCTCTGCAAGGAGTTGCTGTAGAAGTTAGCTTCCATCTTGCTCTCTGATCGCTACAAGGAGAGACTGTTCACTGTCATTGCTTGCTGAGAATTAGGAGCTACTGTCCGGTTTTCCCTCTTCAAGCCGTTATGACATGAAGCAAACACAGTAGATGGCAAACAGGACCAGTGAATAAAAACAAAAAAGAAAACCAGGACCTTGAGTACCATGATTTGAAGGGCCACTCAGTTAACTCATTTCTTCTGGGTTTCAGGCTTTCTGTGCCATTCACATGTGCTGACCACAGGAAGGTTGTGGTCTATAAACCTAGCAGTGTTATTTTTAGAAGGTAAGGGGCTGGGTGTAGTAACAAGCTGCATCTCTGAATACTATATCACTTTCTTAACAATGTGGAACGGGAAATACTTTTAAAAGTAACAATTGGGTCCTGGGATGTCTTCCCATATTCAACCGACCAACAAAGGTTTATTGAACAATATTAATAATGGCATTGACTGACACCTGACTTTGCTCATGGCAATGAGAAAATGCTACTTTTCTCAACAGGAAACTGTGGTAAATCACTGGATAAGAGTCACTGGACGTCTGGCAGAACCAGGAGGGCAATCCATGTCCATCATGTAGCAAAGCTCATGCGCTGAACCCAAATGGTACCCAAACTCCAGTAGATGGTGAATACCTGAACGATCTTGAAATTTTTGATCTGATGGCTTAAAACATGTGTAAGCCACAGAGTGCCTAAGGCAAACTGGCAAACATATTACTTTGCACAGTTATTGATTTGTGGCAATTGTTACGTGTGATGGTCACTGTGTTTAAAAACAGCTCCTAAAGTCCTCCTGGTCGACAGAAATCATAGATCCTTTGGCCACCACCCCAGATCCCCATCCGTCATTTTAGTCTACACTTCTGTGAAGTCAGGCTTTTCGATTCCACATATGTGAGATCACATGTTTGTTTTTCTGCCTACTTTATCTCATTTAACTGAATGCCCTCCTGGTTTATCTACATCATTGCCATGACACAGTTTCCTTTTATTAATACTGGATAATACTCTATTTTGAACACATGCAGCATTTTTATTTATTCGTTCTGATGGATACTTAAGTTAATTCTAGCGTTGGCTGCAGTAAGGAATGCTGAATTAAATATTAGTATATTAATTACTTTTTGCTTGTTGCCGTGATAAAATACCCTTATAAAAAGCAAATTGGGGGAAAAAACAGTCTTGTTGCTGCAGAGAGCTAGAGTCCGTAATGGACAAGACAGTATGGCATGGAGGCAGGAGCAGGAAGATGCTTAATCACCTTTTGTCCACACACAGAAAGGAGCAAGAAGGACCTGGAAACTAGAGGGAGAAGCTACCCATGCTTAAAGCTTACCCCAGATGACATACTTCCTTCACAAAGGCCTCAGTTCCTAAAGTAAATAGCATCACCAACTGGGGGCCAGGTGTTCCAACACATGAGCCTATGGGGAACATTTCTCATACAAACCATTACAATGAGTAAATCATATCTCTTCAACAAACTGTTTTGTTTCGTTTAGATACCCACTAGAGAGAAGAGACCACTTGGACATATGATGGCTCTACTTGTAAGTTTCTGAGGAACCTCCATGTCATTTTTCATAATATCTGCTAATAACCTATCTTTAGCAACAGTTTGCAGAGATCCCTTGTCCTCCTATGACTTCACCAACATATTTTTTTATCTTTCATCCTTTCTATAACAGCTATTCAAATCAGGAAGAAATAATATCTATTGTGATTTGATTGAATTCAAACTCTAATAATTAGCAATGGTGAGCATTCAGAACTAGCAATTTTTCATGCCCTTCCTATTTCTCAGAGTCTGGCAATGTTTACCATTGGAAGTTACGTGTTTAGCCTCTAACTACACAACTGCGGTCATCTACTTTGAATGATAATTAACTAAATCTTTACTTTATACTTTCACTGTAGAAGATTCTGAACTGTAGTTAGGTCATTTCAATCCCCAGAGAAGTTAGCCTATGAAATAATACAACCAGGAAAAAAAATAAAATTCTATTCAAATAAATATAGCCAATTTGCCTTGTGTATGTCCTATTGTTTGGCCTAGTTCTGATGTCGTGATCATTTGCCAACTGACTTTGCTATATTGCATTATGGAGATCTTTAAAATACGGGTGCTTCTATCCTTGGGTGTTTCCCTGCCATTTCATGGCTTTTGAATTTCTAATAGGAAAATCAAGAAAAGGGTGATTAATCATCACCAAACCTTGTTATTGTAGTTTTAATTCACTGTTATCAAATTGATTCAGCAGTTCCAGGTCAAATTAAGATGTTAAAGAGAAACTGCCCCCCTGACTGATGGCTTTCAAAGGATGAGACTTGAATACGCACATCACTGTGTTCCTCCGCAGCTGATTTTCAGTTGAAAAGCTAATTCAAGCTCCCTGAATTAAGTCCCAGCTCAATGTTTGCCATCACAATAAGGCTCCATCTTCTTCAGATGCCTAGTGAATGGGATGAAAATGTAAAAATGCTTTGTCTACACCCTCGGCTCCCACCCCCCCCTCCACTTCCGTCACTCTCCTGAAAAATATTAATGGATTCTACAACACTCTAAAAGAGCATATATCTTCAGAAGGGAAAAGAAGTCAGAAATATTTTGCAGCGTTACACCGAATGACACGATTTGACAAATTGACCATGGATATCAATAAAATGTTATCATGGGGCAGTAAATAAGCACATTAAGTCTGAATGACTGGAAGGCACATGAATAACTTCCGGTCTCTAGAGTCCTTTCTGGGGAGCAGAAAAAGTCCTTCATTAAGTGCAGCTCTGACCATATAGAGCTTGATATGTGGCTTCAAGCAGTGAGCTACATACTGAGAAAGGTGAGCTAATTGAGCCCTATTTATATCAATTTAATGAATTTTGTGGAATTTGAAAATGACCAGGGCATATGAGATCTCTAACAATTTATGAGTATGATATAATTCCTCCCTAAGTTAGTTTTCCTCAAAAAAAGTGCCATGTAACACAGGGATTTGTTAAGATAATTAACAGTAAAAAAATGTATCCACATAAGCAGCATTCAAATAGGTACTGAAATAACATCCGGAATGGTGGCAGCATCTTGCATTGCATATATGGTTATGTGTTTATTATCCATGTTCGATAATGCTAGATGCCAAAGATGATTGCTCCCCTCAAGACCCAGGGAAGCATTCATGCAATTGTCTTATTTATACTAAGGTAAACTTGGCAACTATTAGAGCCTAGTTACTTGGCATCCATTCTGATGAGAGAGCTAGCTGCCATATATTTTGAGGGAAAAAAAGCTAAATACACACGTCCTTTCTGGGAAAAACACTTACTGAATAAAGCACAAACCAGATGGTTTTTCTGTTTCCTTGTACAGCTAGCTCTCCCTGAAGAATAGTCTTTCTTGGTCCCATTGTTTCTGGCAACCAGATTTTACCTCTGCCCATTGTCGCCCACAACACCCTCATCTCTCACCTGCAGCTGTAGCTCAGCCGCACCATGTTGTCTCTAGCCCTAAACACAGCGCCCAGCTTGCAAGCCAGCCCCCCTTCCAACCACAATGCCTGGCTCTCAGCCTAACAGCCATCATCTCTGTGGTCCCAGCCAGCCTGTGACTTCAGAAAGGCCTCCACATGCACCACGGTGTGGGGTTTCTTTGCCTCCATAACATGTGTAGCCTCAGCCCCTCATCAGGCCTTCCGTTTCCTTCCCAGATCTCTCTAGACATGGAGTCTTCTCACCAAGTCATTCATACATGACTTGGAGACCAAAACCAATATGTCTTAGTAACGCTTCACTGTATGGGGGATAATTTATCACAGTCTTGCGTCATGATTTGGTACTGGAAGACATATATAAAGAAGCAGTGTCATCATTTCTTTTCTGATGGATTCTCAATTCATAAGTTGCTTTCCCAAGACCATATTTATCAAAATAATTGTGGGTTGTTCTACCATAATATGGTCTTCAAATTACATAGGTGCAGCCAATTAGATGGCCCTTTAAAGACGTTTGGCTATGAGAAGAAAATGAGCAGAATGACTTAATGAGAAAGCTAGATCAAAGAAAAGTTCTCTGTCTTATGGACAAGGTTTGAAGGAGGCATGGGAGAATCCACAGAACACAGAAAAGTGGGTGGCAGAGCCGAGAGGGCACAGGATGAGCAGACTCCTTCCTGCTGGGTAGAATCTAGGGATTATCAAAACAGGCTGGGATCAGTTAGAGGAGTTTCATGTACCTTTACAAAAGTTTGCATTTTGGGCTGGATCAAATAAATGGGGATACAATTCACATGTTCATGTAAAACAGTATTAAGTGAGTGTCCACTTGATGAGATACAGTGTCTCATACAAAGAGGGTTGACCTCCAATGCACGGGTAAGTATTTAAGCATGTGTTGAGTGCTCTCCACCTGTCAGACACCACATCAAAGTATTTCTACACGCAATGTTGGATTTGGTTGTCAGCCTAGCAAAATTTACTATGTATTTATAACCATGGATGTTATTAAACACAGCACAAGAGAGTCCCCAAAAACCAACGCTTACCAAAATGGATTGTTTGTGTTGCGGTATGTTTTAGCTTATTCTCAACAAGGCCCCAGTGTCATTTAGAGCAATTGAAGAGATGTGCTTGCATGGTGACTGCCTCCAGAATTGCTCTCTCCACGGAAGCTCCCACGGGGCATCTACAGTGCTGTTCTGCAGTTGTAATAAAGCAAATGATTCAGTAAGTTCAATCCTTCCATTGTGTGACTAACAAAGATGCAGAGAATTACACAGTGCATCCCACTGCGGCATGCCCAGAAACAGACACCGCAGTCTGCCCCTACCACAACAAACAGGGGTCTGAAGTGTCCTGCTGTTCAGGGGAAGACCAGGCTGGGCGGGGGACAGGTGTGATGAACACAAGTTTATATCTTGATGTGTAAAAAGCAAAACAGGCCACAAATACGGGCACGGAATGAAGTGTCTGATGCTGCAGGTTAGAACATGGACAATGTTATTTCCAAGGTGTTGCCTTCTTAAAGCATTGAGATTTTATCTGGGATTATACACGTTCACATTCAAAGGAGCATTTTAGAGATGGGTACGTTTCTGAGCAGGTTCACTTAAAGGTCAGGGTTTATTCACACTTAGGCCAAGGTCACAGAGCATGTGTTCAAGAAGTTAAAATGGAGGATGGGAACAAAATGGCTGACAAGAAGATTTCTGGGCATGCTCAGCTTTCAGTGTACATGTTAGCCAAAAAGGAAAAGCCACTTAGAAGGTATGCTAACAGAGGTGTTTGCCTCTAAAGCTATCCACTTATCCTACTTAATAGCTACAGGGGTCATCAAGCTGTTCTTTTGCTTCTTCACTTAAAATCAAGTTTCATTTAAGTTATATCTTAAGTGTTTGTTTCTTGGTTAATCTTTCATGCTTTTTAAGAATATATTTGAGGGGCTGGAGAGGCGGCTCAGCTGTTAAGAGGTATTGCTGCTCTTATAGAGGACCTGGGCTTGATTCCCAGCACCTAGGTAAGGTGGCTCCCAATTGCCTGTAACTGCAGTCCCAAGGTCCTTATGTCCTCTTTTGACCTCCATGAACATCAGCATGTGTGTGTTACATGTACATAAAGGCATATGCATACATTTTCAAAATAATAATTTATGAAAAATACATGTGAAAAATACTCTCCCACTCCATGAAGACCTGCTCCCTGAATGGAAGCCAGCCATACCTGACACTGCTCAGGTTGCCAAGAATCTGAGATTAGATAAGCCATAGACCAAGGAGAAAATGCTTTGTTTTGCTAACGGAAAATAGCAATAAGATGACTCCTAATGACTTTCTGTTAAACCTACAGATCAGTACCCATCATCAGAGAAGCTTCCTGCTGCAGAAGATGGGCTCAGATACAGAGACCCTCAGCTGTACAATGTGCAGAAAGTGAGAGAGCTTGGAAGACTCAGTCTTAGGATGCCCTCGTAAGATCCATCTCCTCAGGGCTCAGGACGGTGTGCGGAAGAGGGACCAGACTGTACAAGCCATAAAGGATGATGATTCAAGGAAACAGGGTCTTCAGGATACAATACGATGGATGCACATGTGAGCTCACAGAGAAGGTGGCAGCATGCATAGGGCCTGAACCGGTCCCAACCAGACAGGCTCCCAGGGCTGAGATGGGAAAGTGAACATGTGCTCCCGTCCGCAACCAAAAAGCTATCTCCAGTTGATAACCACTCACAAAGCAAAAGTTAGCTTTCTCCAAGGGTGTCTCACTGGGTACACAACCCATGCATAAAGACGGGTCCAATGCTCAGCAGTACATGCCAAGGCAAAACAAACTCAGTGGTATTTTGGGAGCTTTTTCTTGTCTCATATTGCTTTGTTTGGACTTTTTTTTAAACCTTACTGGTTGTTTGCTTGTATATTATAGTTTCCAACTTTATTTTGGCTTTTCATGGTGTGTGTGTGTGTGTGTGTGTGTTCGTACACATTTCTTGAGCTCTTTGCTTCTTTTTGGCCCCTTTCGTTAGTTTCTTTATTTTAGTCTTATTTGTTTGTCTCTTTATTTGCCCGTTTGTTTTCTTGGAAGACAGAAAGAAGGTACGGAGTCAGAAGCGTGGGGGGTTGGGGGGATTCGGGCAGGGATAGGGGAGTGGAAACCAAGATCAGAATGTATTGTATGAAAAATGCTTTATTTATAATAAAATACATAAAGTAATTATTATGCTGTACTTTTCATGTGAACTGCCACCAGTATCTTTCTAGTTTGATAAGATTATGTATGTTTATGGGCATATTGTAAATGTGGGTTTATATGTACCTATAAATATGTATATGTACATATATAAATATATATAAATATATTTGCATACATGTACCTACACACGAATGATGATGTCCTAATGACATCCCATACAAACTTAGAAGTGGTAATGATCATTAAACTTTCAGGAATTTTGTGAGTCAATGGTTTAAAATTATATAACGTTACAATTAAATTATAATGAGAAGAAAGGAAACAAATAGCACTCATCACTCCTAATTTTAAAAAAGTACTCTCCCCTACTATATAGGAATTAACTGTATATCTTATCAAGCAGTGATCACACATATTTTTGTTATAAAACCATAACTCAAAAGTATTAGTTAATCATAAGCATGAGCTGACATCTGGAAATGTAGCAAAACAGGTGGGCAGGTCTCAGGAAGAAAATCTATGAAGTATTTCATATAGCACGGAGGGGAGCAGAAGTAAATTAAAACATAAAAGACAGTTTAAAGTCAAGGAACCATGCCTGCAGCGCAGACTGTCTCATCAAAACTACTCTCCTCCTGGGCATCATTGTCCACCAAAAACACCCCACATTCTCCCTGAGTCATGACCAGCAAAACCCAAATTCAAAATAGTGTTCTCACTTCAAGCCTCACACTCCGTTATGGTACTCAGCCCACGGGCCAGACTCCTTGAGAGAGAATCAAAGCATGGGGAAGATGGAACAAGGCAAAGGACAGAAGTCTGCAAGTGAACAATTGCTGGAAAGCATTTTAAAATCCAAAAGACATAAAAAAAAAACAGAGAGGAAAAAAAAAGAAAGACAGAGAGAGAGAGGAAGAAGGAAGGAAGGAAAGAAAGAATGACAGATATAATGAAAATAATGTGTGTGCATGCATTTTGCTTTAACTTGTAGAGAAGAGATTAAATTACAGCCAGATTTTATTATTCTATTCTGCATATACAGATTATTAAGGTACTGAATCTACCTCATGCCCATAAATAACTGTAAATGAAGCAAGACAGATTCATAGCTGACATAAATTCTTTCTGTATTTCTGCTCCTCTGGACATGGCGGTTTTACCTTTTGCTCTCTGAAACCGACACATACACACACACACACACACACACACACAGAGTAATCATAGCCATAAACTAAACGGCTATATACTTGCCGTAGATGGATGCTAATTGATAAAGACATCATGCAGCTATGAGCATTGCAATGTTAAGGAGGCTCCTGGCCTCATTTCTGGCTCTTTTATTCAAAGTTTAGTACTTACACTGCTTTTTTTCTTTCTTTCATGCTCTGGAAGGTTCTTCTTAAGGCTGTTGGATTACTTTTTACTGCTGATTTTACCCCTTGGAATTGGACCAAGAGTACCAATTTTTAACTGTATTTTTAAACACGTGCTCAGCAGCAATGAGGCAGAATGAAAAGGGATAATGGGAACCACATTACCAAAAGAAAACAAGTAGAGAAAACTGATTAACGGATTTATGCAGGCAGCTATTTGGCCTCATTAAAAATTGAGTCATACTTTGCATTAAAATACAATAATCACCTTTCCCATGCTGGTGTCTGAGCATACGAAGGAAAAGTCTCCAGTGAACACCTTGTATTACTGATGGGTTTTTGAAAGGTAGGGAAACATCCATCCTGAAGACATCTGTAAGCTTAAGCAATTTTTCGGGTCATATGAAAGACCTAAGAATCCAATGCAGAAACTCTGAACTTCCCCTGCAATGTTTGGAAAACGCAGCCAGAGTTAGCAAAACCTGGAAAGAAAACAGGGCTTGATACTCTGCCCAGCTTTTCTTTGGCTCGCATTTATGATGATTCACAGCGAGACCACATGGTTTCCCTATGTCTCAGCTCCTTCCTTTTCTAAGAACTCATGTTTCTAGAAGCCTCCATCCCTCTCTTGGACACTGGGGAATGCAGAGAAAAAAATAGAAAAATGCAGATTTGGGGTCTTGATGGAAGTGTGGGAAATGCTTCTTTTCATATTTCCTTTTAGAAGTAGAGTTGGAGAAAGCCAGTCAATCATATAGTGGAGTGGAGAATTCTTAAGTTCGAGAAGACATGTTTTTTCCGAGTTCAGCTCAACTGTAGACCATTTTATGCGCTGCAGAATTGTGTATACCATACATAAACGCTAGCATGTAACTAATTCGTTGCTCAGATGCTGGCCGCAGTGAAGGCGGAGGAAACAGCATTTGTTTGCACTCTCAGAGAGTTAAATGGCTTTTAAAACCAACAACAGCGTCACCTCCAGCAAATAACCTCTAGCAAAGCGAAGGAGCCGATTTCCCAAAGACATTGTGACTGAAAGTGAATTGCTCAGATCTTAAATTCAGATTACAAATGATGGCAACCCTAGTGGAAGTCGGTTGTGATGACCTCACCTAGTGACATCAGCGTAGCCATTTTTGAGTGCCGAGGTAATTTGGCAGGGGATGGCCAGCTGACGGTCCCATGTGCTCCTTTCCTGTGAGCTTCCCTTGGAGTATCAGCCATGATAGAATGGGGAGCGCTCGGCTTGGTGTTGCAGTTCGGCTTGGTGTTGCAGTTCGGCTTGGTGTTGCAGTCCCACAGTTCAGCCCAGGTGGGCTGCTCTTACACGAAAGGACATACAGCTGTTAGTATCATTGCCTAAATTGCCCTTCCTTTTTGAAATTTACAGTACAATCTCCCCAGGTAATAGCTACTAATGCCCCCAAAGTCGCCTCTTATTTATCATTTACTCCCTGGAAGCAGTCAAAAAGGCTAACATCATTTTGAGTGAGGTAACCCAGACCTAGAAAGACAATTATCACATGTAC
>LOJH01030482.1:0-17097 GCA_001685095.1 Ellobius talpinus | reverse complement strand
CGTGTGGGAGCCGGGCGGGATGAAAAGCAGGCCTGCGCTCCCCTATCACTACAACTAAGCTAAACTGTGAGCACACCTATTCTGTAGATGAAGACGCAGCAGGATGTTCCTGCAGGACAGTGAAGGTGTGGTATGGCCCACAGCCTAAAGCTGGGTCACAAGGAGGAGGTTTGGAGAAGGAAGCCGCAGGTAAAAGATTGCCTAGCAATTAGGCTTCTCCATAAAAGCAACAGCTGGCTTTGAACTTGCAAGTAGAACAGGAGACACAGGAATTGAATGATGCCTTGAGTGAGGACCAGAGTGGATAGCTATTAGGTGACTAATCGTCCTGGGAGAAAAGCCCACAGATGTGGATATGGTGATTAACATCCGAGGTACACCCTGCACCGACACTGCCCCTGTTCTCTGTCAATCCCAGGTACACCCTGACACCGACACTGCCCCTGTTCTGTGTCAATGTCAAATGTTCAGTGTGTCTGTGTCACTGTGTCTAGCAGGGAAGGTCTGAAGACCAATGGGCTATCTATGCCAGAGACAAGCATTTTTAATTCCTAGCTAGGGGATTTCCCCTCTTACTTTGCTAGATGGCAAACTTGAACAAAGACCTCGGATAATGTAACCCCTGGCTATCCCACGGGATCTCTGAAAAAGGCAGCTACATACTCCTCATGGTGTGTAGGTGGGAGGTGGGGTAGAGGTGGAAACCAAGGAACCCTTTGCCCACTGCGTTTCTGCCTTGCAGAGCGACATAACTTTTATGTGATGTTTGACTTTAAATACCGACTGCTGTTATTTTTATTGGAAAGTATTTTTGTCTGGGTGTGGCGCTACATTCCTGCAATCCCAGTACTTGGGAAGTGGAGACAGAACTGTGAGCAATCCATGAGTCTGGACTACAACATGAGACCCTGTCTCAAAAAAAACCTTAAATGAAAACATCCAGGAAATACTTTTCTTTCCAACAAGCAACAGATGAAATTTTTTCACTGTGATTTTCCTTATGCCCGAGGACACACAAACCTGCTGACGTCAGACAAGACTCAGTTCAAATCCCAACCCTGCTCAACTGACTTGACTCTATCAAGCCTCAGAATGTATGCGCCCTGCAGAGCTGTGGTAAGAATTAGGTGGGATTACACAAGGGGATTAGACCATGCCTGGCATTCCTACTTGCTTCAGAGGCAGACAGTGATGGCAACTGCCAGTTTTTAATCTCCCATGAGCTTTTTTTTTCCTCAATTTCAAAACCAAAATGAAAACTGGAAGGATCTGATCCTTGGCTTAACTTCACATACTTCTTCAGGAAGCCCCACATTACGTAGCAGGACAGGACTTGTCTTTCTCACCTCTGCTATGGGTACACACATGTGGCTGGGAGGGGAGCTAAAGAAAACCTCTATCTTTGCTGGGTTGCTGTGAGGAGGAACTGATACTGTGCATGCTTCACGTCTGGCATGTGTGGGACATGCTTCACGTCTGGCACGTGTAGGACATTCTTCAAGTCTGGCGTATGGGACATACTTCATGTCAGGCATGTGGGACATGCTTCACGTTTGGCACGTGGGACATGCTTCCCATCTGACACGTGGGATATTCAACAGGCACTAGCTTCCTTTCTACCCTCCAAACTATGCAGTTATAAAGCTGAGCCACTGAAGGGTAGACCAGTGAAATGGTTCTGGGTACCTGTGCTCTCTCTCCAGGGCCTGAGGTCAGGCTCTCAAGCACTGATCTGGAAGCGATGGGGTTCATTCTCACACCTTCTAAGTGACCAAGCATTGGTTTGGAGGGCAAATATGAAGCCATCTGGGTCTTTGGCTCTGGCCGTGGTGCTGAATACTCCTATCTATGCAACACAACTCCTACAGGGGCACAAGTGGGGAGTGTTGGCAGAGATCCAGAAGAGCAAGAGCACATGCCCGTCCTCCCTGCCAGAATCCCACTGCCTATTTAGATGTTGAGTCCTCCGTTAGAGGACACAAGAATTTTTTTAAATTTATATTTATTTATTTATTTGCTAAAATCCCCAGTGCCTAAGCATCATCTAAACTAAGTAATGTTTTCAACAGTCAGAATACACCCTGGCTGCAGAGCAAACTGCAAGCAGCCTAGGCACAGTATTATTTTTCCATGCGTGGAGAATGACAATGGGCATATCATGGTTCCTCAGACAATGGCCACTAAACCCTCTGCTTTTCAATGCCAACTGCTTCACTGCTGACACTCCACAGATGTGGACTCTTGGGAGACTTATCATAGGACAATTTCTAGTCCTCTACAGACAAAGTATGTGAGAAATACCACTTTGTGCCCTGTATGTTAAGGAGCTGACAGACAGCAGGGCAGGGTGGGACATGTTTTTAATCTCACTCCTCAGGAGGTTACAGGCAGTTGAACCTTAAGAGTTAGTTCAAGGCTAGTTTGGCCCAGACAGTGACTTCCAGGCTAGCTAGAGCTACCCTGAGAACCTGTTTCAAAGAGAGAAAAAAAAATTACAGTCTGCTAAATGAGAAACCAGTAGGGATGAGGTGTGTGGCCAGAGATAACATGTAGGAAGGACAATGACAGACAGTGGCCTATTCTGCCCTGAAAAGTAGCCTGAGAAATATGAAATATTTGTGAGTTCTGAGCTCTGGTCTTAACCATCTATCTACTCCAGCTACAGGAAGACATATTTGACTGACTTCGTGTGTTTGTTATGTATGCCCAGGCATGTTCATGGTACAGGGACATGTGTGCACATATACACATGTATGTGGTGGCCAGAAAACAACCTCAGGGGCCATTCCTCAGGAGCCACAACTTTGCTGAAACAGGCTCTCCCACTGGCTTTAGTTCACCAGCTAGGCTGGCTGACTTGCCAGTGACTCCAGGGACCTGCCTGTCTCTCCGTGCCCGGGCAGGGATTGTATGCAGTCCCCACTGTGTTCAGTTCTAAAAATGTGGGCTCTAGGAAGCAAACGCACGCCCTTGTGTCTGTGTGGCAAGTGCTTTTCTCGCTGAGCTGTCCCCCCCAGCACCAGAAACACACATATCTGAGTAGATGGGGTCTGGGTCTAGAAACGAACCCCATTTTGCTATGATGTCCCGGTCATGACTCTTGCTGAGTGCCTCTTGGATTGCATCTGTCCCTCCAAGGACTGCCAATGAGGGAGTGGATGCCTAATCATGGGCAGGTTGGGGCAAAGTGTGGTTAATCTGCTCCGTGGACACAAACTATACTACCATCTCCACCGCTGCGCTCAAACACAGTAGCGATTAGAATGCGGGGGAGGCATGAACAAAAGGACACTCAGGAATGTGTCTAGGAGGTGCCTGCCATGCCGGGAGCCCTTCCTCTAGATGACCTAGGTGAATGTCAGGATTAACTCCCCACTCCCATGCCTCCTGGGATCTCTTCACCAGCAAGCATCAAGCATGACCACCACACACAGTATAGGGAATGCTGGGTCTTGAACCCAGGGCACTGTGCGGTGTGTATGCTAGGATAAGCATTCTACCTACTAATCTCCAGCAGGAAAATAAAGCACTTGCAATTAGCGTGACTGCTCAGCCAGGGCCTGGGAATGGCCTGAGGAGCAGAGCTCTGGGCCTCTCTCAGCGCCCATGTCTGCACACTGTTGATGCTCAGAAGGTCTCCATTCATGACGTCTGGGCTGCTGGTGTGAAGGGAGTCGGCCACAACTACAGGCTGATGTCATACAGCAGAAGGTAAAGAGTTTTGGGTCCTTTGGGACACATGGCAGACCCTACATGATATGGGATAAAGGTGTGAGCTCAGGAAAAGCCCCCACTCCCCCACCAGGGACCTAGAACCTGGGCTATCCTCACTAGACCCATCTCGGTTAAAAGATCAGCAGCTGCATCCACGAGACTTCTTGTTACACAGTTTCATTATGCAGCCTTCATTTAATCCAATTCTTGTTAATGCACTTTCGTTAGCACATTAAGTGGTGGTACTCTTGACTCTGCCTTCTATGGGGGAAATCAGGGTAGTGGTTGTTGATGTCCAGGCAATGTGGCATCAGGTTCCCTTCCAAAGACATTTCAAAACTGTTTGGAGACTCATCACTTGCCTGCTGTTCGGTTACTGAATCTCTGGATTGCTGACATTTTCTCTCAGCCTCTCTCCTCCTCAGCTCTACTGTTTTTGTCTCCTGACCTACGCAGAAAATAAATAAAGCAGAATTAGACCAATGGTCAGTGTATTGTCCATTTTAAGGCTTCCTGCCTCCTCTTCTACCCGCCCTTAGCCTTGTCCTCTGGCCTATAGGAAGGGAGCCTACAGAGAGGGGCAGCTGTTTGTTTGCACACAGGGAAAACACCTGCTTTAAAAGTATATCCAAGGGCTGTCCTTTCTCCCAAGACCAGTTCTAACAGCGAAGACGGCTGGCACCCAACTGGCACACTCTAGTGCCTTTGTCGTGTCACCTCCTGCCACATCAAGCCTTTGGCACAGTTCTAGTGACTCAACCTCTGCCAGGCCCACGCCATCTTCTGCCCAACCCATAGCGGGTGGTGTCCAACATGTTCGGGTTGGTACAGGTTGGTAGTAGGCCATAGTTTCCTGGACTTCGTTTCCGAGATAGCATCTGCAGGAGTGGTAGACGTGACACCATTCTTCAGTTTTCTCTTTGACGTCCCCCTGTGACTTCAATCAACAAACTCCTGGTCTACCTTCAAGCCCTTTCACCTCCGGGAGTGCATTCTGTGCCCACTGCCCCAGTGTCTCCTCTGGCCTTAGAAGGGGTCGGCCCTGATACAACAAGTCAGCACAGTTTGGCCCAAAGCTCTTTGACCGCACCCACATACCAAGGGAGTGTGGATGCCAGTGTGTTGCCTACAATGGCACCCATCCATTGTTTCCTTAGACCAAGAGGGCTGGGAGAGGTTCTCTCTCTCAGTCTCCATGGAGGTCCCAGACATGCCGATGTACCTCCCAGCCTCTCGGCAAAGGGCTGATCACTGGTGGAGCTGCCGTCGGAACTAAGTATTTATGGAGTGCCTGTTACTCTGCAGACTCCAGTCCGTCCATATGGAGCATCCCGAATCTGAAATCCAAAATGTTCCTAGTCAGCCATGGGTGAGAACCACAGGATGCCTCAAATGGAAAATTCTACACCCCATCTTGTGTGATGGGTTGCATTAAAACATAGCTGCTTTAAAAAACACTGTCTGAAATTACCTTCAGGCTGCGAACACACATATGAAACACAAAATCAGTGTTGGGCATTGACTTGAATCTCATCCACAGATTTTCATTACATGCACAAAAATATTCCTCCCTAAGCTCTTCTGGTCCTGAGTACTTTGCGTAAGATGGGCTCCAACCTTTAGTGTGGACGAAAGAGAAGGGGAATTAGGTTACTAAGGCAGGAATATTGACACCGCAGTTGAAGCTGGCACCAGGCACTCTGCAGCATGCCCACTGCAGCGTTATTCCCTGAGTTCCCAGCAGCCTCAGCCAAATGAAGACAATTTAACACCCTAGGACTTGATCTGAGATCGTGTCAGGTCCAGTATTATTATACAGCTGCCTTATTAGGCCCTTAGAAGATGGCTAATGGAGAGATTTCAGGGTGTCCCCTTCCTTCCCTGGCTTTACCTGTAATGGAGAAAACAGTTCTGTTATCACCTGCTTGTCTGCAGCCCCAAGGACATCACTTTGCTCCTTAGCTTGGCATGCATACAATCCCAGAAGTCACACTGCCCTTCCGGTTCTGAAAGGCTGGAAATAAAGATCAGAAGCCCAGTAGGGAGTCCGGGGTGCATGGTAATGTCATGGTGCAATCTTTGGGTTGGCTTGTGTCTCTACAATAGTCAAAGTCATCAGCAAGACATGCAGGACGGGAGGCTGCTGCTCAGACCCAACTGAGTACCTGCTGGCTGGGCATATGCTGGGGTTTCGGCCCTCTCACCACAGTGAGGCAACAGAAGGGTCTCTCCTATTCACTTTTACTAGCCAGGCTATCAGCACTCTAAAAGGGCCCACAAGCCACACAGAGCTCTAACACCTTGATTTTGATGGACTGAATCCACACCAACACTTGGACTCTTGACTTTTTCTGCTTTCTTCATAACAGGACATTAAAAACCACTTTCTAATATTTTATGAATTCTGGCTTGTAAGGTTATCCTTCAGGTCTATTAAACTTTGCATGTATCGAGAATCATACCATTACATCTAAAGATGGCCTCAGAGATGCCATGGGCCAGGGGCTCTGAGCTATGGCATGAACCCGTGAACCCACAGCTATGGCTGTGGACAGGAAGGCATTGCATGCCTGAACCTTCTGAACTATTTAGCTTTAGATGTGCATTTGTAAGGGGCTGAATTACTTTCCTTGGTGATATGACAAAATCCTTGATGTAAGCAACCTAAGGGACGAAGGCTTATGTTGGCTCATGGCTTCAGAAGCTTCCTCTGTCATAGCAGGGAAGGAAGGGTTGGCTGCACTTCCAACTGTGGCAGTTAAGAGCAAGGTAGCAGCTGTTCACATGGTACAGACCAGGAGGTAGAGTCTGGAACCCGGGCTGGGTACAGCCTCCAAAGGGGCTCCTGATACCTACTTCAGTTAGTCAGGTACCATATCTCAGCAGCTCCATAACCTCCAACACATGCAACTGGAGCATGACTTCTAATTGTTATTAATAATAAAAACCCAAAGTCAGATACAGGGGTTAATACTGAATAGCAGAGAAGCAAGGCGGTCAGCCACTAGAGAGTTCTTTTACCTCACCAATGCTCAGACTGAAGGAGCAATCCTGTCCTTAGATTGTCTCCTCAGATTTCATTCTCAAATTGCAACTGTCTCCATCAAACCTCAATGCAGATGGCTGCACCCAGACCCACACACAGCAGAGACTCTGGGTTTATGTACAGAAACTATTATTCATCTCAGACATTCATAGGTACAAAGCAAGTTGTGTTCTCATGAAATGTCAAAACACCATAAAGAAGCAAGAAAAGCAGACCAAGTGGGTACAAAAGAGAGTTGGGGATGGGGGGAAGGGAGAAAGGAGAGGGAGGGAAGAATTAAAACAAATTTGTTTCTTACTAATCATTCAGGACTTGTGAATACAACTGAACAGATATGAAAATCTTAGGGAAGCTGATTTCAGCCAAGAAGTCATCTAAGACACCCTAAGCTCCCAAACAGAGCAGGAACACTGGAGCGATGTCTCTAGAGTAATGGATACCACGTGCTACTTGGAATTATCTTTGATTTGGGGAATAATGCTATTTCCAATACATGTTCCCCAAGAATGTAACTGTAGCAGAGCTGTTTGCAAAGACCCTCCAAGAGAAAGCTGAAGACTTGTCAGCAAAGAGCTTTTATGAATATCAGTTGTGTAAATAAGGAGTACGTGAGTGAAAACTGAAGGATGGGATTTAATCTGCAGTGACACAGGAAGGCTATATTTATAACTGTAAAACTCAAGAAATCGAAGTGTGTAACAAGGACAATCTTGCAGCTAAAGCCAGGACAGTGATGCATACCTGTCATCCCAGTACTTCAGAGACTTGGGGCAGGAGATCTTGATTTCTAGGCCAGCCTGCGCTGGACAGTGAGACTGTCTCGGGTAAACAAGACAAAACTCTTGTGGCCAAACATGATAGAACTGGGCGGGCCTTCTGTTTTCTCCTGAGACTTTACTTTGAGGATGGGGAGAAGCTCAGAAGTCAAGAGCACATGCTGTTCTTGCAGAGGACCCTAAGTTCAGTTCCTAGCACCCACGTGGGGCAGCTCACAGCTGTCACAAATCCTGCTCCAGGATATCAGATACCTTTGGCCTCTAAGGGCAACTGCATGCACAGACACAAACACAAAATGATGATGATGATGATGATGATGATGACAACAGCAACACCAGAAGAATCATCCAGGTGGGGTGGCGCACGCCTTTCATCCTAGCATTCAGGAGGCAGAGGCAGGAGCATCTCTATTAGTGATGTGCCAGTGAGACCTCAAAAACTCAGAAACCTCAAAAAAAAAGAAAAAAAATCTTTAAAACTTGACTGCCATGATTGTAAAAGATTATTACCATGAATAAGAGGTAGGACAGAGAGTGAGTTATCTGTGGACTATGCTTTAACAAATGAGCAGAGAGGCTGTATTTCCATAGATTACATGCCACACAGCACACTATGGAAAGCCCTGAGGAAGAACCCTGTACCTGTGCAGAAGGGCAGGAGGGCTCAGGAGCTGGGGCGAGTGGCACTGCCTTAAAGAAGTCTCTGGAACAGAGGCACGGAAGCTCAGTTAAATTCTAGTTTCTCCCCAAGTACTCCCAACACATGAGGCAGACGGGTGTGCACTTGGAGACGGTGGGCAAAGCCAAGGGAGTATTGAGTGACAGGTTATAAAAGATTAATTAGAAATCCGTATTCTGAACAGTAGGGCTTGCTGCCCCCTCTTCAATTCAGCTTCTGGAATCTGACATTCAGGTTTACCCCTGTAAAGGATTGGGTCTCATTCACTACCTCCATCTTGTCATGTTAAAGCTAGAACTACATTTCCCAGGATCCTCTTCTCCATGATTCCAGATTACAATTTGGCAGAGGGAGAAACCTGAGTCAGATGTACAATGCTTCTTACATCGAAGTTATTATTCCAAGGGTCAGACATGGTCCATAGTCCCATCTATCTGCCTCTACTGTGCAGCCAGCCACTGGTGGGCAGACTTGGCAGCTTCTTGGAACTTCTAGAGGCTCCGACCCTTGTGATGCAGGCTCAAGACTTGGGTGAGAATTTCTCCAAGGCTCTGGCTGAAGTTTTCAGGACTCTCTGACATCAAGCACTAGCTTTATTCTTATATTATCTGAAGAGTCAGGTAGGTGGGGACCAAAGAACCCACCAGCAGGCAATGTACCCCAGGGGATCCAGCAGACTAAACTACACTATGGCTTTCTTACTGTGGCTGTGACCAGTCACTACAAACTCAGGTGTCTTCCAAGTCAGTAGCAGGCCTCACTGGGTAGCCAGGCATCAGCAGCTCCACTGCTTCCTGGGGACTGCAGGGAGGTCTTGCCCTCCCCCCACTCAGAACACAACATTCCTGGCCAGGGCCTTTTACTCCATTCCCAGAGCAGCCGTGTTGGGGCTCTCTACTTTCCTCCATCCTCACATCTCTGATCACAGCCAGGAAGGGGCTCTGCTTTTAAGGACAGGTATGACTGGGGAGCTTCTGGATCAGCCAGATGTCCCATTTTAAGGTGCCTGACCCACAGCATCTAAGCCCATATACGGCATACTTTCACAGGTTAGGATTAGGACTTTGTTTCTTAAGATTTAAAAAAAAAAGACGTGTGCTTATGTATATGTGTTTGGAGGTCGGAAGAGGGTGTTGGCTCCCCTGGAATTGTGGTTACAAGTGGTTGTGAGCCACCACACTCAGGTGTTGGTAATAGGAACCAAATTTGGGTCCTCTGCAAAAGCAATGTTCTCAATTGCTGAGTCATCTCTCCAGCCCCAAGGACAGGGTTTTCTTTTTGTGTGTATAAGAGGACCATTGTTCCAGCATACATGCTGCAATCAGGCCAGCTGAAAAGTCTGGTCAGTGACTGGAGACTTGACATTCTACTCCTGTCCCTAATATGAATGAAGATCCAACTGAACCCACAACACTAAAGTCAAAAAGCCCAAAGCACCTAGAAGAATTATACTCAGCAGAGGGGGCAGAAAACTATCAAATGACAACAAAATCAACACTGCAGAAATAGCCGTGAAACCTCACGCAGGCAGAAATGACATTAAAATTTATCTTTCAGGTACTGAAGAACATTAGCAGAAATAACCAGCCACTGTGAAGTTTTAGAAGACATGGTGGGCCTTTTTCCAGAAAGACAGGAACAGAAAGGAGATGAGGAGAAAGGTAAGAGCGGATCAGGGCAGCACACGGGAAAGGTGGCCCCGGGAAGAAAGGGAAGCTAAAGCAAGGCAGGGAATTAGAAAGGCCTGGGACCAACCACTAAACAAATGTGTCTGTGTACATGTGTGTCTATCTATGTTTGTGTGTAACTGAGTCTCCTACTTCCGGAGAGAAAGGTCCAGAGATCAGCTCTGCATTGCACTGGAGAATGAAATACCGGGGGATTTTTCTTTTCCCAACTTGAATTCACATCAAGAGTGTAAAACTTAAAGAAAAACAAAGTCCCAGAAGTCAGCCTTTCCACTGAAGGATGTGTACACATCTCTAAACACATACACACATGGACATGTACACACACACACAGACTAGTGGACAGGAGCTGGGGTCGAGAGGGTTAAAGAGCCAAAGATCTGGGGTGAGTTAGCCCAGGAGAGGAAATGAGGGAACCAAACATCAGAGAAAGGCATGCATCCAGATCAAGGTGGGAGGAAGCCAGGCTCCAAGAAAACAAAGCACAACACGGTGACTGCACACTCGTTCCAACACGCTGGAGGGGAAGCTGCAGTCCCAGAGTCAGGATTAGGCGTGAATGGCGAAGCACGTGGAAACTTTAAAATGATCGTTACTCATTTCAGAATTTAAATTAAGGTTTCTGAAGGAATGTGAATCTGTTGGGTGGGCTACAAAAATCCCTATGTATTACGGACACTAGTTCTTCTATGTGCACGTGTGCTCATGTGTGTGCACGTGAACCTTCGGTCCACTTGGGCTTTTGAAGATTTACTTATTTATTATGTACACAGTATTCTCAGGATTCTGTCTGCATGAATGCCTGCAGGCCAGAAGAGGGCACNAACTCAGGACCTTTGGAAGAGCAGGCGGTGCTCTTGACCACTGAGCCATCTCTCCAGCTCCCCACCTGGGCTTTTGAAATGGGGTTGGTCACTAGTCCTTGATTTAACTTGGGCTGTAATTACATTGTGAGGGTAGATGGGGTGCGATGTTACGGTGTGTGGCGGGGACAGTGTTGAAGGGAGAGGGAAGAAAGTCGGAATCAGCACACCACTGTAAAATGTATGACATCAGAAGACACAGATGAAAGAGTTGAAGGAGAAACAGGGCACTGAGCAGCTGCCATGGGGCTCAGTGCTTCTCAATTTAGTCTACGGACATGAACCACATGAACCACATTAAAAGATTAAACTTAAACAGGGTAACTCAAATGCCAAACTGATAAATACATAAACAAGGTGTGGTTATGCCCATAAATGTAATATCATCACATACACTGTAATGTGGATGAACCTTGAACAAAACAGAGACTTTCATAGAGTGTATGATTCTGGGGATTCTACTAGGAGTCAGAAAGATGGGAATGAGGGACACCGACTTGCTGGGTACAAACTTTCTTTCGTGATGAGGGGAATTAGACCTCACTGACTCGACAGCTGTACAACACCATGAATGGCTTAAAAGCCATTGCATTATCTAAAATGGTTAAAATGGCAAACTTTGTTTCCTCTAGCGATTACTTTGTTTTACCTTAATAATAAAAATCTGTAAAAGCACCAATGGACTCTATGTCTGTGGTATACTCCATTTTAACTTCAGCTAAATAAAAAGTGGCTTGCAGTCTGTCTCAGCAGCAAACACATTCTTCTGCTTTACATAGAATGCTGACGGGTGATGTGCGGCACCAGGGTAACAGGCTGCGCTGCCATTCTCAATAGTCATGATCTCATTCAAGCACGACAAAAATGAACCATGAGCTGACCTCAGAACGTAGTGCTGCTAGGTGCTGCACAGGCTGTTCTAGCAACACGGCAGCTTGTTCACCATGACACACAGAAGCATGGGAAATTTCGATGTGGGGTTCTGGGCAGTAAGGCCTAGGGAAGGAGCTTCCTGTTTTGTTCTTATTTTTTGACTAAATTTCATTTCCCTCTCTCCCTCTCCTTGGGACACCCCCCCTTCCATAGTATCTTCTCTTGATGCTCAGTGAGGTCAGGGAAGAACCTGACCTCAGAGTCAGCAGCAAACTCCAGCTGCCCAGATGTGTCGTTCATTTCAGACTTCAAATTTGATTTGTAGATTTTTTAATGGTTTATTTCAGGTTTCTGTCAGTTGACCAAGAAAAAAAAATTTAAAACCCCATCTCACTTAATGGCTTTTCAGATCTACCCAAAGCTTGTATGATTCATCTGACTTGTCTCATTTTTAAGTTTAGTTAAAGTTCCACCAGGAGAGAATGTAGATTAAGTACCACTTAAAAATGCTGCAAATAGCAGTCTAGGAATGTCTAACCTGTGGTTCTTGGGCCACACACACAACAGGATAGCTACGAATGCTGTCCACCACATTGTAAGTATAATTAAAACCTATGCAATTATTTTTTTGCAACGCCATTGCATTCTTCACTGTGAATTTTGAAGATGACAACACTGTATCGCAATGTCAAAAGGCCGGACACACCCATCGGGGGAAGTTTGTCACAGAGATTGCCATACTGCAATCAAGTGGCAGTAGTATGTTGACAAATTTTCCCTAAAATCCTGGTTCACGGGAGGTCCTTCCTTCTAGAGTCAAGGTGCTCACACCTAATGGAGAAGCTTGTAATAGTAAGTCAGGGTCACAGAACCTGAAGCCCATGGCTGCTCTCAGAGTCCAGGGAAGAAAGCCACCAGCTGTCTCTGTTGGGACAGCCATGCCAGCCAGTGTGAAGACACGACAGCCACACGGACCAGCACACATGTGATCTAGGGGTTAGGAGAGTCCCAGATGATCTAGGCTGAGGAGGAGGAGGGAAGAACATCTCTACACGCACATTCACGGAGGAACCTGGCATGTCCTGGCAGCAAGCTGAGGGAGCTCAGAAGCTAGGTCCTGAGGGAAAGCAGGCAGACAAGGGTGGTAGTGCAGGCTGGGGAGGGAGTCTCAAACAGCCTGTCCCTGGCTGAGATACTTCCCTGAAAGGCTAGGGAGAAGGAAAGAGGCTGAATACATGTTTTACAAACATAACTAGTGGTTACTTAAAAGGGTGCGGCCAGGAAGCCATGCAGGGGGCTAAGGGGGAAGGGAGGGATGTGAAGGACAGTTCTGGGGAAGCAGGCGGGGATAAAGCTTGCTGAGGGTGGATGTGGGGAAGGAGGGGGTGCTCAGATTTAGTTGGGCAGTATGGGAGAAGTCAGGTTTGCAGAGACCAAGAACATGGCTCTGGCATACTGTGCAGAGGTGGGTTTAGAAAAGCATGCTGATCTGCCTAGGAGACACTAAACACAGGGACATCAGACGCCCTGGGGGCTAGCCTCCAGTCTGCTGGAAGAAAGCACACTGCCAATGTGTTGGGATCCGGGGAGTGGCGATCACTCAGGAAATAGAGCAGCAAGAAAGCAGCCAGAGTCCCAGGGAATCAGGTGGCTGGTGAACTGTGGCTCATCCGCCTTGCTCCAGGGGACAGAATGTCTCAGCTCCACTTTCTATGTCTTAACTTGGAGGCAACAACATTCCCAGAGAGATTTTTCAGGAGGACCAAAAGGCAGTTAAGTGGGCAGGAGAAAGCAGCTAGGGGGTTCTGGATTGTTAGGGTGGTCTTTGGTCTTCCAAGTGGCAGTGGGTGGACCTGTTGGTGACCTCAGCACCTGGGGCAGAAAAGCATTTCTAACCTGGGAGGTGTAGCGGCTGCGTCACTCCAGCTCCTGGACTGAGAAAAGTCAGTGTGGTTTCTACCAAGCATCCCTGTCCTGAAGACGTTTCAGGACAGCAGCTCACGCAGAGCCTCCCCCTTTCTCCACATCTACTTATTTCTATGCCTGCTAATTTAGTGGAGTCCCAGACATGGGCCCAGTTAGTTAGCCAAACCATCAGCTACATGTAGCTTTTAGCCTTCCTTAGCGTGGATAGCTAACCATACAATAGGCAGTGTATGACTGCCCCCAGGTGAGCTAATAGAAGCTTCTAGAAGTAAACTGAACTTCCTCCCTGCCTGCTCCTCTCAAATTGACTTGGTCAGTTATTGGTTTTGCCCTTTATCCTCCAGTTTTTACCAAGCCCAAAATGTAGTAAACAAACTCTCTAAAATGTAACCACCAGCACTATGTGAATAATTAATCACCTGTTACTGTAACACATGTCACTAAACTCAAGTTAATAGGAAGGAAAATGTACCTCAGTATTTCTTGGTATTTGTTTTCCTAGTTCTTACCTGATGCCCTGAAGTCAGCAATCAATTACTCTGTCAACCAGCCGTATGATGCTTTTCCCCAATCTTTATAACCGATTTCAGATGGTGCTAGAAAATTCTATTGACTCTGAACACCAAAAGAAATCAGTCATCCTCTAAGGGGTCACAAGAGGTCATGTGGATTGGAAATGCCCAAGCCTTCATTCAATCTGTTGTCCAGACATGATGGAGTCTACTTCCAGAGAAGACTTATTACATAAACAAGTATAAAATTCTACCAACGATGACTAACTAGCTACACACAACACTGATGTCAGCAGGGCAAGGAAGGGCAGGTCTGCTGCAACTTGAGCAGGTTCTGGTAGCCTGTTTTCCACTTTGGATACTTCAGGGCTGCAGCCCTCTCTCTGCGGTTGGCTGCGGAGTTGTTCTCCACCAAGAACACTGATTTCAAATGGTGCTAGACAATCACTATTTAAATCTAAACCACCATATGAAACCAGCTTCCTGAAGAAGCTTTATCATCTGTCTTCATGTTCTTCCAACAATCTCCAGACATCCTACAAAGGGAAAAGCTGAAGTCTGTGCATTACTTGCCAATTTCAGGCATTTGTTCATGCGCTGACTTCATCCGGCTGGAGATGGGGGTGGGGTATGCCAGCTACTCGCTACATTCTTCCCCCAAATGGTAAAACGCAACCTAAGCCCTGAACTCTCCTGAGGTCTTGGTTGGTCACTGTGCAGGAAGCTTCAGCATGCACAGTGCTGAGTGAGCCAGAGCAGCTGAACCGAGGACACTTCAGGGTACTTTTTACTTCCAGATCATTCCATTAGATCCGACCAATGAGTGCAATTTGGGATTCTGAGAAGCTCAAACACTGGGCCAGCTCACAGAGAAGTGACTTGGAGATGCTAATGAGGCCCTGCCCCTTCTTTCCAGAACAGGATTTCTGTGCAGCAGTGAGCTCAGGCCTTTCCCTAACCTTCAATTCTCCTCCAAAAGTAAGGCTTTGAGTTGCAGATCTCTGACAAATTATCACTAATTATTTTAAACAGGGTTTTACTATGCAGCCCTGGCTGTCCTGGAACTCACTCTGTAGACAGACTGGGCTCTTAACTTAGAGATCCGCCTGCCTCTGTCTCCCGAGTGCTGGGATTAAAGCTGTGGCCACCACACTAAGTTATTTTTGTGTAGCTCATGTCTCCCTCCCACTAGCTCTTGACCTGGTCTTGCTAGGCAGTTTGCTGTCAATACTTTTATTAGAGTGCCAGGAATCCTGCTAGCTAAGGCATCTACTTCTTTTAAAAGCTATTGGGGAACATTTCAGAAGCAAAAATGTTAACTTTATCTTAAAAAAACCTTAAAGTTATATAACTTTTAAAAATACCTTTTTTGAGATGTACTGAATTAAAATATGATTAGTATCATTTTTCTCCTTCCCATTCATTCTCAAATTCATGGCCTGTTTTAAAAATGCTCTCTCCTCCCAAATACCTAAATATAACCTGCTCAGTCCATATAATGTTACTTTTATGATTTAATTTCAGGGCTGATCACTTGGTATTAACTTTCAATGACAGTAAAACAAATCCCTAAATTTGTAGCTCCTGAATTCAACAACTGAGCATTTTTGCTTCAAATATGCTAACTACATATAATCTATATCATTACCTAAACATGATATACATGGTTCTTGGTTCTTGCTGCATTGTTTGAAAGCAAGGGATCAGCAGCTAGGTTTCTCTGCTCCCAGCTGCTGGGGCACAACACTGCTATAGGAAAATCGAGATCACTCTAAATTATTTTAAAAAGGACATTTTTCTGTGTAACTACAATACACTGTCCAATCTGAGAAAATGAACAGTTCCTTCAGGACTGTGAGACAGCCCCAGCGTAAATTCAGGTCTCATCAAGGCTACAGGACTCTGTAGTCTGTATCCTCAACACTGCTACCTTTAATGGCAAATCACCATCCGTGTGCAAAACAACTTCCCACCCTGGCTGTTCATCGCCTGCTCCACCATCGCCTGCTCCATCAGCTTAGTTAATGCATTGAGCCTTGCTGTCTCCTTAGCGCTCCCCTCCACACTCTTATACCTCAGTCTTGCTGCAGTACAGAATCTTAATCTAACAATGCGCCAGAGGCTGGGCTACAGAGTCAGACACTTTTTCAAAAAGAAAAGAAAACCTAAATATTAAAAACAAAAAAGGAATAAATCTTTGATTAGCTTAAGAAAACCTTTTTGTTCTCTAAAAAAGCACCAAAATGAAAGAAAATGTTCATTGCAGATAAATCTGAAAGATCCTATGTCTAGAATCTGTAACGCTTTTTGGGGCTCGAGAATGGGCTTGGAAGTTAAGAGGTGTTGTCTGGTACAACAGGTGGCTTGCAACTCTTGCTCCAGGGGATCCAATGCCCTCTTCTGGTTTCCGTGGGCACGCAGACACACGTGCACATACTCATAACCAGACAAGCATACAATAAAAACATGCATGCATACATGCAGGGATCTTGAGTCTGGACCCATTTTCATACAACCTCAGCAAGTCCAGCTCCGTAAGAGAAGGTTCACCATGAGCAGCAGGGAGACGGACAAGCCGGGGGAACTCTGTCAGTCTCTTTTCAGGAGATGCACAGATGGAGTGACAGCGAGTGGTGTGGACTTTGATGCCTCCAGTGGCCCTCAGTTGCAAGCACAGCCCTCCAGGAAGAAAGGCTTCCTTCACTCAGTAAATACCGCCAGGCTTCCATTCTCCCTACAGACAACTGATCATGCTTTGGGGCTAGGACGCAGGAGAGCTATGTTTCTGTAAGTTGAGATTATTGTTATTTTGAACTAGCTATAACTTTAAAGTACTACAACACTTAAAAAAATCCACCTTTAAAACACACACTTGGTGTTACGGTTTTCTGTCTCTTTAAGAGACAAGCCACACCCACTCTCTCCCCCATCCGCTGAGGCAGGCTGATCTTCATCTTCATCTTCCCCCGGCCTGAGCTCGCTCTCTTTTCCATCTTCCTCTTGGAGAGGCAGCTTCACTT